>VMDR010031526.1:0-12012 GCA_007922815.1 Macrotus californicus | reverse complement strand
TAAGCAGTCCAACGTGCATAAATTAAATCTTAGTAACATTTTCACATTAAGTCACGATTGCCAAAATCCATTCCATCCACAGAAGAAAGAATTATCTCATTATATTGGCACAACAAGAAATTCAATCCGGATCAGAAAGAAAAGTTTTAAAATATTTCATAAACATTAACCTAGCAAGGATAAAGCTGAGAACATCCTATTTCAGCAGCTGCAAAGTTTTTGTTCTCATTAAATTATACATTCCATCATTTTATACTTCCTTTTACAGTGACGAAATGCATAAAGCTACATATGAATGTCTAGTGGGTCAGAAGGAGAAAAATGTATAGTCGAATATGATTTTTGATGGCAGTGAAGTCATTAAAAACCAAAAGCATGCAGAGAGTATGAGAGGCCAACAAACATCTTTAAATATTTAAATAACCCTATGGGCAAGCTGATATGGTTCCCATGTTATAGGTCTTATTCATTTAGTTTGAAATGATCATCAGGAAAAAGATCTGATATCCATCCACTTGTAGATCAAGTTGGGAGATAAATGAACAAATCCACAGAAGGACAGATGGACAGAAGGATGTTCCAAGGACAATCACTAACTCAACATGTAATCTTCTAGATAACTGGAGAAAGCCTCACAACAAAGTACTCCAAGGCCCCTCCAAAAAATCAGGGGTCGTGCCTATGGATACAATAATGTATATCAAAATACATGTTGTTCTTTTTACCAACTTTGTATTTATGACTAAGTGACCCAAAGACAGCACAAGAGAGAATTTGATGGAAAGCAACATGCTCTGTGTTGCTACAGCAGATAGATTTTCACTGGGTTTGAAATCAGGCGACTAATGTTTGATAACATGGAGCCTTCCTCAGGACCAAACCAGCCTTTGAACAGGGAAGTCCCCACAATTCACGAGATCAACTCTTAAAGAGGTAAACCCCGTTCATAACAAGTCATATCACACAAGGAACACAGGAGACAATGTTGAGACATACACATTCCACACATTTTTAGCCCAGCTTCAAGGCCCTTCAGAATGTGTTCTATTCTTACGTTTGTATCTTCTGCCTTTTGATTCTCCTTTGCTTAAACCAAAACAGAAATTCATTTTTCTGAAACAACAGGAAGTTCTGGAGCTCGGGGCAGTCTAATAATGCCATCAGGTTCCCACATGGCTTCCAGGGTCCTGCTCCACTCTACTTAGAGCATACCTTTCAATCTCATGGTTACACGATGCTGGTCGCACAGTTGTCACAACTGTGTTCCAGGCAGGATAAAGGGACAGAGGCAAAAGACTAGAAGGACACACAGAACTCAGACCTCTAGTTTTAAATTTCCATTGGATTTATTGGGGCAATATTGGTTAATGAAATTATGTAAATTTCAAGTTTATGATTCTATAAAACATCATCTGTATATTGTACTGTGTGTTCACCACTCCAAGTCAAATCTCCTTCCATCGCCATTTATCTGTCCCCACACCCTCTTCTACCTCCCCGATGCCCCTTTCCCGCTGGTAATCATCACACTGTTATCTGTGTCTAAGACTTTTGTTTTTGCTTTTGTGTTTTTAATCCCTTCACCCTTTTCACCCAGCCCTCAAACCCCCTCCCCTCTGACAGCTGCCAGTCTATTCTCTGTATCTGTGAGTCTGTTTCTATTTTGTTAGTTTATTTTGTTCATCAGATTCCACATTTAAATTAAATCATATGTTATTTGTCTTTCTCTGCCTAGCTTATTTAACTTAGCATAATGTTCTCCAGGTCTCTTCATGCTGTCACAAAAGGTAAGATTTCCATCTTTTTTGATGGCCAACTAGAAGTCCATTGTTTAAAAAGTACGACAGGTTTTTGTCTACTGATGGGCTCTTGGGCTGCTTCCAAATCTTGGCTATTGTAAACAGCACTGCACTGAACACAGGGATGCATATATTCTTTCAAATTAGTGTTTTGAGTTTCTTCGGATATATTCCCAGAAGTAGAATCTCTGGGTCATAGGGCAGTTTTATTTTTCATTTTTTTGAGGTATCTCCATACTGTTTTCCACAGTGGCTGCACCAGTCTGCATGCCCACCAACAGTGCACTAGGGTTCCCTTTGCTCCACATCCTCTCCAACACTTGTCTGTTGATTTGTTTATGATGGCCATTCTGACCGGTGTTCAGGTGGTATCTCATGGTGGTTTTAATTTGCATCTCTCTGATGGCTAGTGATGCTGAGCATCTTTTCACATGTACCATTATGTCCTTTTTGGGAGAAGGTCTATTCAGATCCTTTTCTCCATTTTTAATTGGATTGTTTGGTTTTTTGGTGCTGAGTTGTAGTAGTTCTTTATAAATTTTGGACCTTAACCCCTTGTCAAATGTATAATTGGAAAATATGTTTTCCTATTCAGTGTGTCTTCTCTTCATTTTGTGGATGGTTTCCTTCGCTGTGCAAAACCTTTTAGTTTGATGTAGTCTGATTTGTTTCTCTCTTGTTTCCCTTGCCTGATGAGAAAAACATTTCTACAAAAATATCTGGGATTTTGCTATGTTTTCTTCTAGGATTTTTATGGTTTTGAGCCTTACATTTAAGTCTTTATTCCATTTTGAGTTTATTCTTATGCGTGGTGTAAAAAGGTGGTCTTTTTTGCACATATCTGTCCAATTTTCCCAATACGTTTATTGAATAGACTGTCTTCGACCCATTGTAATTTTTGCCTCCTTTGTGAAATATTAATTGACCATCTAGGTGTGGGTTTATTCCTGAGCTCCCTATTCTGTTCTATTGATCTATGTGTCTGCTTTCATGCCAGTACCATGCTGTTTTGATTACTATGGCCTTGTGGTATATAGTTTGGTATCAAGGAGCATGATTCCTCCTTCTTTGTTCTTCTTTCTCAAGATGGTTGTTGCTATCTGGGGTCTTTTGTGGCACCATATGAATTTTTGGATTGTTTATTCTAGTTTAGTGAAATACACCATTTGCACCTTGATAGGAATTGTGCTGGCTCTATAGATTGCTTTGGGTAGTATGGACATTTTCATGTTAATTCTTCTTATCCATGAACATGGTATATGCTTCCACTTATTTGTATCTTCTTGAGTTTCTTCCTTCAGTGTCTTACAATTTTCCGAGTACGGGTCTTTTTGTACAACCTTGATTAAATTTATTCCTAGTTATTTTATTTTTTGATGCAATAGGAAATGGGATTGTTTTCTTAATTTCTTCTTCTCATAATTCATCATTGCTGTATAAAAATGCAACTGATCTCTGGATATTTATTTTGTATTCACTACTTTCCTGAATTCATTTCTCAGTTCTAGTAGTTTTTTGGTGGAATCTTTGAGGTTCTCTATATGCGGTATCATGGCATCTGCATGTTGCGTTTGTGAATAGCAGATACTTTGTGTATCCCCTCAATCCATCTGTAATTTCAGCTGCAGCTCCTATTTTCTGCTTCTAGGTCAGGAAGCAAAAGGGTTCATGTCCAGGAAATGACTCTCAGTTGACAGCAGGAGGAGGGAGAAAGATAAACTTTCCTTCAGAGAGGCACATTACTGGGGGCAACTCTACAAGGTTCCTCAGAGGTTCCCTGGCAGGGCTGAGGGTCAGTTAAAGGGAATCAGCTCACTAACATTTTTTTTATTGGCTTTTCCTCCTCCTTTGTCTCACTTTAGCAACAATCTCATGTTTCTTAGTTTGCTTTCAGATAAACTACCGGCAATCAAGGCTTTGTACTAGGCTGTGATTTGGAGGAAGCCTAAACTGAGACTATCACTGAAATGGTGAGCTTTTACAGGTCAGTGGCTATGCCTTTTAACGCTTTAGCTTTAGGGGCCAGTAAAGTGTCACATCAAAAATAAGTTATGTAGGTCCTGTACTTATACCTATAGAAGTTACGTAGGTCTTATCACCACATCCATAAGGCAAATAAGGATACTGGTGTTCAGAGAGGTGAGGTGTCGCAGCTTCCCCAAGGTCACGCAGCTCCAGGTAAGGAAGAATTGAACTTAGGTCTGTCTGCTCCTTGTGGAATGCTGTGGGCCACTCTGTTCACGTTACATTCTACTTCTCCATAAGCTTATCTTCCATAACCTTCGAGAATTCAGCTTTCTCCCATCCATCCAAGCGAACACAGAAGTTACATCATGCCCTATACACTTGACAAAACATCTGCCTGCATTATGGCACTTTACACATTATCATATAACAACCTAGCCTCTTGATGACCTCCCGGAAGTGTGGGTGCACCAAGATCGGGGATCTCAAAGTTGGTATCACACAAACGCTGCGATCCACATCCTGCCCTCACACGGGTGTTCCAATGATTACAAGAGGCAACAGGCAAAAGTTCAGCACAGTGCCTGAAACACAGTAAGGTGTCAATAAAGGGTGGCTGTTGTTGTTAGCAGGAGCGAAACTACCAAGAACAAAGACCACGCAGCCCCTCTGTATCTCCCAGCTTATCACGCCAGAACAGTGGGCCCACACAAGCATCCGTAAAAAAAAACAAAAAAACAACAGATATAAAAAATTAAGAGCCAGATTAAAATTGCCCTCTTTTACTCAGCCTTCATGGTTGCCTATGTCCATCCATCTCTACTCTCCCCTAAACATCTTTACTCTCATCTTTTTTGCAGCCAGAAGTGCGCTCCCTGCCCCCACACCCTCCACCCCTGCACCCCAACCCCCTGCCTTTTACCTCATCCCATTCCAAACATCTTTGAGTCTCAGCTCAACTTCTACCTCTGGCTTAGTTTCCTGTTTTCCAGCGCAGCCCTTGTTGAATTCTCTCATGAATTTGTACAGCATCCAAACACTATACAATAAAGTTTACTACTTCCTATGCAGTTATATCTCAAACCTATTGCTCTGTTTTGGTTAGTCCTGACTCACAAGTTACAATGAAAGTTCCTTGAAGACAAGGACCATTCCGAATGTTCCCCTGGGTTCCTCTGGCACAATACTGAGCAAGGAATCAGTCCCTCAATGCTTAATCTCTTAGACAAGACCTGAAACTAAGAAAGGACTCCAGAAGATATACTGTCCTCTTTCTCATTCCCCTTTCTCAGTTAGACACATTTTTATATTCCATGTTGATTCTGATTTCATGGAGCATTTTCCCTTCCATTATTCCCTGTCTTAATCCTTACACTGGTAACTGGTGTGGGTATACCTGGCAGCATGGGGGAGAGGGGACAGTTACTACAAAATCGCTTGTTCCATTACTCCTCACATTAATTTCTCTACAGCAAATAGGCTACCGTCCCCCTTAGAGGACTTCAACTGAATGGATTCCTCATTTGTCAACCTGATCCTTTAGGAATTTATTTTTTATACATTTGTAGGTTACTTATCTAATGCTACTTGAAAATTTCAGATATACAGTTTCAAATTCCTTTTTTTTCAAGTTTCAGAAAGCTACAACTATGGAAAATAATAAGCTTGACCTTGATGAATTTCATGCTGATTACTGAATCTTATATAAGTCAGATGCCCGGGTTTCAGCGGAAAAAAAGACTCTGGCTCGCCAATGTGTTATAATTCACAATGATTCTTTTTTTATTGTTATTCTATTACAGTTGTCCCAATTTTCCCCCTTTCATAAAGATTTTAGTAGTTTACCTCTCAGAAAGTAGTCCAAGGGAAGCTACAGATTGTGAAATAAGGTACAAAATATGCGAAAAATTCTGAAACAGGAAAATATATGTATTTGGAAATAAATAAAAGCTGAATGCTACAGCATTTTTAAAAGTATATTTGTATTTTGTGTTTGTATTATAGTTTTTCACTCTACTGATTATTCTTCCTAATTCTTACAAGACTCCATCAAGGTAACTATTCTTATTCCCTTGATATATATATATATATATGTGAAGATGTACATACCCAGATTTTTGCTAATCTTCCCTAAAATCAATTAGGTAATAAGTAAAAGAAACATTACTGTAACCCAGAAGTCCATGCTCCTAAAATACCTTCTATTAAAAAGAAGGGACACGCTCTAGTTAATAAGAAGTGAAGTGAAATTAGTGCATCACATTATGTTCCACAGAATTATTCAACTGTCAGACTTGTTAATGTCTCACCATCCTCCGGAACAAGTCTGAGACTGAGAAAGCCTTCTCTGCCCTTCACCTCTGAGGGCAAACACTTCCCCTACTGAGTCCCCAGAGAGACTCCATTTCTCGCGAGTGCAAGCTGTATGGAAGACGGAAGACAGAGGGGAAGGGCCAGATTTTAGAGAAACTGTGTATGTCTCCCATTACCTTATGCGTCCCTTGACATTAGATGGTCTATTTGGTTCCTCAGTGGCAGTCATAATCTTGACACATAGTAAGTACTCAGCAAATACTTGGTGAATGAGTTAATTGGTGAGAACAACTTATACATTTATGGATCTAGAAAGAAGGGATAGAGTACTATTCTGTGAACATATAATTCAAGTGTTTTGCAAGCGTTGCGAACTAGACTCTTCATTTATTGATGTTGGGGCCAGGAGTCCTTACAATCATTGTGGGAAACAATTTGGCCGAACCTAGGATATTTTTAAGGGCCTACCTTTTGATCTAGACATCCTCTGTTCCCACCATGCCAGCTCATACAGAAATACACACTTGATGTTACTACTGTTTGAACCTCAACAGATTACATGATTGCTGTACCCCAACTATGCCTGGCTCTCGTTTCATCTGTTATCGGTGCTTTACCCCGCCATTTTGCTGGGAATGCCATTCTTCCCTTTTTTTGTGCTTATCAAGGCCCTTCTCTACATGTAGCGCAAATGTCATGCTCTGCAGGCACTGTTTCTGTCAGCCAACTGACTGCGGTGCCTTTCTCTTGGAACTCTTTCTTTGGACTAATGTCATCAACTTATGTCCAAGTTGTTTACAAGCCCCACTTCCCCCTGTGACTTTCACAATGTTGCCTGTTTTGTTTTGTTTTGTTTTTCCCCCAGGGTCTGTTTAATTCCATCTTTGACCATTTTACTAAGAACCGATTTGGTCTCTGGAGGTTTCCTAAAGAAACACAGCTCCAGACTCTGGACTATATCCTGATATATAACCTGCTCATGCCCATTACACTCTTCACTGAGGTCTGCCAAAGAGAGATCCTCAGAAGTCTCAGAACGAGCCTTCAGGAACGTGAAGAATTTCTACAATCATCTAGTCTGAGGACTTTTCGTTTTTACTATCTTTGTGGACTCCTTTTGATAAACTGATAGGTTCACTTTCCAGAACACATTTACACACACATCTGTACACAACAAGGGTGATGGCTTTAAATGTGGCTGGTTCGCCAAGGAGAGTACTGGCTTTCCGTGTGTGATCCCAGAGTCACATCCCACTTATTGATGGAGTGGCAGGGTCTATAAGGGGAGATCCCAAAATTGTGTGAACGGTGAGGACCACTACAAATGGGAGAGTGTGTGCCCTCTCACTATTCAGCGTTAGCAGGACAATGCCACTGCACGATGTGGCCCAGGACTGCCACATCTGCTGAGAAAGGACAGAAACCCAGTTTCGTAATAAAGTGGCAGCCATGTGAAACAGATCTATGGGCTCCTTCCAGACTTCACATCACCAGTTTGTAATGTCTTTTGCACTAGCTGCTCACGTGCCTAACCAACTTGATTAGTTGTCCTATAAGAGTTTGTCATTGGCTTAACCAAGCAGGAGACGTGAGCCCCTAACCATCAACCTATAGTTGCAGATTAACAAATAAAACGTCACCTATTGGTACCACTGCCATTCATTTATTCAGCATTTCCACAAATATTGGTCACTGACCATGTGCTAGGCACTGTCTTCGTTACTGGCTGTACAGCAGTGAAGCCGATAGATGACGTCACTAGCATGAAAGGTTCTACTAGGGAAGCAAACAACAATGAAAAAAACAGTAGGCGACCCAACAAGACAATTTCAGATGATGATGGTTGTGAAGAAAACTGAATGGGAGGGGTGGTCAGGGGCACCACTTTAGCGACGGCAGCTGCAGAAGGATTCTTCTGAAGACGAGACCTTTCAGCTGAAATGGAATGGCACCAAAGAGTCAGACGTATAGAGAGAATGTGCCAGCAAATAGGAATGACGAGCTCCAGTAAATGGGACTGAGGCAGGAAGAAGCGTGACTGCAGTGGAGTGAAGTTGAAGGACTGGTATGGAGAGAGGTTAAGAAGTAGGCAGGGACCAGATCACACATGTTCGGTGTTTGGACTTATTCCTAAGCAAAATGAAGAACAGTAAATAGGGAAGACATGACCTGGTGAATGTGGTGAAAAGATCACTTGGTATAATGCAGCGAACTGAGAGGTCGGTCAGGCAGTCGCTGTAGTGTTAGGAATGTGATGAAATGTCAGTGGTGCACCATTTGAATAAAAGCAGCTTTTACTTTTCAATTAAAATGTAACATAATTGACTTCAGTAAAAATGTCTCTCTTGACCTTATTTCTCTTGCATTAATGGGGTCATTTATATGATATGTCAGGAGCGCTACCTCTGTACACAATGAACAGCTTTTATTTTTCAATTAAAGTGTAGCATAATTGACTTGAACCAGAAATGATCTCTTGACATTATTTCCCTTGTATTAATAGGACCATTTATATAATTATCATGCAAATTATCCTTCGTCATTCAAAACTATTATTTTAAACTAATATATATATACTGCAATGGTAATTGATATATTTTTGAACTCATCCTCGGTTTAATATTTAACTTCTTACATATGATCTCAATATCTTGACTACAAAATCTACAGAGATATTACACTGATTTAGAAGGATGCAAAAATATTTACAATTATGTTTTGATGCGAAGCGATGATTGAGTGTAATTTGCCTGTGACCTTGCAGGCCAAAATAATATATCACAATAAACTGTAGGTAGTCTCCGAGATGAAAATAGTGTTCGTCTATTTCGGTGGATGCATACGTGAGGATGAATCCTGGCACTTGTCAGGCCGTGATAAATTACTGCCAGACTAATGCTTGTCAGCGCAGCAATAACTGATCATGCCCCAAAAAGCACGAAAGGAGAAAGGTGACACACAGCCGACAAAGGAAAAAATTTGCACAGTCTCAATAATGACTCTAGTTCAAAGCACAGCAATTACCCACCAACCCCCTTATTGTCAAATCTCTATTTCCACTGACTACCTTGATATCTCTCACAATCAGTTTTAACCTCAGATTCTAATTAACATCATAAAAAGCAAGCAACAGTGATAAAAGCATGTCTCTACTGTGTCTTTCCAAAACCCCTAAATGTCTCTTAGAGGAAGAATCCCGGTATACACTCCCAGTCTTTCCACAACATTTAGAAACCCTGCCCAAGAGCTCCCCTTCAGTCCTACTAGGGAACGCGAGGCAAAGTACTGGCAGAATTGGTGGCATAAAGAAAATAACAGTTGTTGCTGATTTTTTTTTAAAGAATGACTCAAAGTACAAAGAACTCTAAATACTGAGGATTGCCTGTACACAACACCAGTACACCTTGGAATGAGAAAGTTATGAAACTAACAAGTTAATATTTAAAAAATGGACGAGGTGTTTGTTCCTAGTAAATTTTACAGTGAGCACTGAAAAAGATATATAGTTCCTTTGGGGGTAAAGTGTTTCATTTTTTAAACCAAATACCTAAGGGTCAAATAAATATATTAGAGGATAATCTGGACATATTCCTATGTTGACAATAAATATACAATTGACAGACAGAAACAACTGATTTCATTTATATTCACATTATGACACGCCTGCATCCAATATGCATAAATACAAACATTTTCTAAAGATTTACATGGAAGCTTACAGGATTTTTTTTACTGTGGTAAAACACCCACGATGTAAAATTGACCATTTCAACCAATTTTAAGTATACAGTTCAGTGGTGTTGAGTACATTCACATTGGTGTGCAACCATTACCTCCATCCATCTTCCCAAGCTGAAACCCTGTACCCACAAACAATGACTCCCCATTCCCTCCTCCCCCAGCTCCTGGAAATCACTATTATTTTACTTGCTCTCTTCATTCAATTCTTCTAAGTAATTCACATAAGTGGAATCACACCATACCTGCCATTTCGGTGTCTGGCTTCCTTCACTTAGCATAAGGTCTCCAAAAGTCACCGATGTCTAAAGTAGCATATGTCAGGATTTCATTGCTTTTTAAGGCTGAATAATATTCCATTGTGTGTGTATACTGCATTCTGTTTATCCATTTATCCAACAATGGACTTTGGAGTTATTTGTACCTTTTGGTATTGGGAATGATGCTTCCATGACCATGAGCATACAAATATCTGTTGGAGTTCCCTCTTTAAATTCTTTTGGGTATATACCAAGTAGTGGAATTGCTGGATTACATGCTAAGTCTGTGTTGAATATGTTGAAGAACTGCTATGCTGTTTCCCACAAAGGCTGCACCATTTTACATCCCACGCGCAACGCTCAAGGGTTCCAATTTCTCCACATCCTCACCGACACTTTTTTTAAATACTAACCATCCTGAAGGTGTGAAGTGGTATCTCATTTGGATTTGATTTGCATTTCCCTAATGATTAGCGATACTGAGCATCTTTCCATGGGCTTTGTGTCTTTGGAGAAATGTCTATTCAAAGTCCTTTGCCTGTGTCTAAACTGGACTGTTTGCTTTTTGTTATTGTCGACCTGTCAGAATTTTATACATATCTTGGATATTGATCCCTTATCAGATATATGATTTGCAAACACTTTCTCTCATTCAGTGGGTTCTGTTTTTATTCTCAGAGTGTCCTTTTATGCGCATTTTTCAAAATTGTGATATAATTCAACAGATCAAATTTTTTTTCTTGACTTTGCTTCTGGTGTCCTATCCAAGAAATTCCATTGCTACGTCCAAAGCCAGGAAGTCGTATCCCCATGTTTTCTTCTAAGAATTTTATAGCTTTGGCTTTTAAGTTTCATTTCTTATCTAGTTTAAGTTAATATTTGCATATGGTGGGATGTAAGGCCTAGCTTCATCCTTTTGCATGTGGATATCCAGTTTTCCCCGCGCCATCTGTTACACGCTGTTAAACCCCCGCTGAACGATCTTGGCAGCCTTGTTGAAAACGATCTGACCATATATGCTAGACTTTATTTCTGGGCTCTCTATCCAATTCCATTTGTTTATATGTCTGTCTTTATGTCAGCATCACACTTACTGAAGCTTTGTAGTTAAGTTTTGAAATCAGGGAAGTGTGATTCCTCCAACTTTGTTCTTTTTCAAGACTGTTTGGGCTATTTGGGATCTCTTGAGATTTCATATTAATTTTAAGATGGATTTTCATATTTCTGCCAAAAAAGTTATGTGGATTTTTTTAAAGATTTTTTTAAATCCTCACTTGAGGACACATTTCCATGGATTTGTTTCTTTAAGAGAGAGGAAGGGGGAGAGAACAAGAGAGAGTGAAATATCAATGGGTGAGGAAAACTCATTAAATTGATTAAAACTCATAAATTGCTTGCCTCCTGTATACACCCCAAGTGGGGATAGAATTTGCAAGCTAGGCATGTGCCCTGCCTAGGAACTGAACCTGCACCCTTTTCGTGCATGGAATGATGCTCTGACCAACTTAGCTACAAAGCTAGGGGTGTCATTTGAATTTTTATAAGAATTGCATGCAATCTACAAATTTTGAGTAGTATTGACATCTTAATAATATTAAATCTTCCAATTCATGAACACAAGATGGCTTTCAATGTTCTTACGTCTTCTTTATTTCATTAGTGTTTTTGTAGTTTTAAAAAAGCACCAATATTTCACTTCCTTGGGTAAGTTAGTGCCGAAATATTTTCTTATTTTTGACATAATTTTAAGTGGAATTTTTTTTCTTCCTTTCCTTTCTGGTGTGCCTGTTGTTAGTATATTGAAATACCTTGTTTTGCTTATTGATTTCATAACCTTCAACTCTGCTGATTTTGCTCACTTTTAACAGGAATCATTAGGATTTTCTACATCTAAGATCATGTCATCTGAAGTCCTGGCTGGTATAGCTCAGTGGTTT
>VMDR010031525.1:0-12021 GCA_007922815.1 Macrotus californicus | reverse complement strand
AGACTCTATTTCATTTATTCTGCTCTGATGTTAATTATTTCCTTCCTTCTACTCACATTGAACTTTGTTTGTTGTTGTTTTTCAAGTTCCTTTAAGTGTAAAGTTAGATTGTTTATTTGAGCTTTTCTTGTTTTGAGATAGGCCTGTAATGCTATGAATTTCCATTTTAGGATTGTTTTCTCAGTGTCCCACAGATTACAGATTGTTGTGTCTTCATTTTCATTTGTTTTTAGGTTTCTTTTGATTTCTTCCTTGATCTTGTTGTTGACCTATTTATTGTTTAACAACATGTTATTTAGCTTCCATGTATTTGCATGTTCTCCACTGTTGTTGTGATTGATTTTTAGTTGCATAGCATTGTGATCAGAGAGATGCTTGATATGATTTCAATCTTTCTAAATCTGTTGAGACTTGTTTTACATCCTAACATGTGGTCAATCCTAGAATACATTCCATGTGCACTTGAAAAGTATGTATATTCTGCTGCTTTGGGATAAAATACTCTGAAGATATCAATTAAATCCATTTGACCTAGTGTGTTGTTTAAGACCCCTGTCTCCCTGTTGATTTTCTGTCTGGAAGATCTATCCATTGATGTCAATGGGGTCTTAAAATCCCCTACTGTGACTATATTTCTGTTGAACTCTCCCTTCACCTCCATCAAGATTTGCTTTACATATTTAGGTGCTGCTATGTTGGGTACATAAATGTTTACTAGGGTTGTATCCTCTTGTTGGATTGTCCCCTTTGTCATTATGTAGTGTCCACCTTTGTCTCTTACTATAGCCTTGGTTTTAAAGTTTATTTTGTCAGATATAAGCGCTGCTACCCTAGCTTTTTTTTCCTTTCCATTTGCATAAAAGATATTTTCTATCCCTTTACTTTTAATCTGTGTGTATCTTTTGATCTGAGATGGGTCTCTTAGAGGTGGCATATATATGGGTCTTGTTTTCTTTTCCATTCAGCTACCCTATGTCTTTTGGTTGGAGCACTGAAGCCATTTACATTTAAGGTGATTATTGACAGATACTTATGTAGTGTTATTTTATTCTTAGACTGCTTTCCTCTGTATTTTTTTCTTTTCTCTTCTGTATTTTTCTCTTTTTCTTCTTTTTAAAGTAACCCCTTTAATATTTTCGTAGTACTTGTTTGGTGTTAACGAACTCCTTTAGCTTTTTCTTGTCTGGGAAGCTCCTTATTTCTCCTTTGATTTTAAATGATAGCCTTCCTGGGTAAAGTAGCCTTGGTTGTGGATCCTTGCTTTTCATCACCTTGAATATTTCACACCAGTCCCTTCTGGCCTGAAATGTTTCTGTTGAGAAATCAGATGACAGCCTTATTGGTGCTCCCTTGTATGTAACTACCTGCTTTTCTCTTACAGCTTTTAGGATTCTCTCCTTGTCTGTCTTTAAGCCTTTTCATTTTAATTATAATGTGTCTCAGTGTAGGCATCTTTTGGTCTAACTGAGCTTCCTGGACTTGTGTGCCTTTTTCCTTCACCAGATTAGGGAAGGTTTCAGTCATTATTTCTTCAAATAGGTTCTCAGTCCTTTGCTCACTCTCTTCTTCTGGTATTCCCATGATGCAGATATTGTTATGCTTCAAGTTGTCCAAAATGTTTCTTAATTTCTCTTCATTTTTTAAAATTGTTTTTTTCTTTTTGCTACTCTGCCTAGTTATATTTTTCTATCTTGTCTTCCAAATCATTGATTTGATTCTCTGCTTCATCTAACCTACTGTTTATTCCTTCCACTGTACTATTTATTTCAGATATTGCATTCTTTATTTCTGACTGGTCCTTTTTTATGGTTTATATGTCTTTTTTTCATGCTGTTGAATATCCTTATAATCATTATTTTAAACTGTATCTGATAATTGTTTGTCTCTAGCTCTTCTGCTGGAGAATTCCCTTTCTCCATTTGGGGTCTGTTTCTTTGTCTTCCAGTTTTGGCTGCTTCTTTGTAATTGTTTCTATGTATTAGGTAGATCTGCAAAGACTCTGGTGTAGACCTTTGTCAAACTGCTTGCAACTGGCCCTAGTCACCCTGTTTGGAGCAATCAGTGACCCACAGTGTGTGGCTCCCTCTGCTGGGCCTGTTTGTGTGCAGAAAGAACCAGGCTGTACACTAAGGCCAGCTTTTATCAACACTGGGCCTTGGGAAGGCTCAGCTGACTGTCTCATAGAGCTACCAGAGATCCACCTTAGTTGTTAAACTAATCAATGATATAGCCTCAAGCTGCAATCAGCAGTCCAGCTTAAGCTCCACAGGGTGGGATAGAGTAATTCCTGCAAGTGGGGCTATTGCTTCCCCTCAGGCTGGTGTGTTTTGGAGAGGATTACTCTACCTGAGAAAGACGACCTGTGCAGTATGGGGAATGACTCAGCACAGGGATCCTGGCGGCTATTCCTTCAGTTCTCTCCCCAGATCCATCAACCCCAGTCTCTCTTCAAGCATCTCTAGTCCACTCTGCCCTCCATTTGCTGGAACCCAGCATAAGTGGCTACAAACGAAATTTTGTGTGTTAGCCCTTTAAGAGAATTTCTGAGTTCCAGCAGTCTGCCTGGCAGACAGAAACCCTGCTGCTTTTCACAGTTGGATGTTCTCTGGGTTCCTTTCTGGCTCTGGTGCTGTATGCTGGGGAGCCCAGCTTGAGGTTTAGATCCATCACTTCTCAGAGGGAACCCCCAGCTGCTGAAATATCCCTCCGGAATTTCAGCTGCTTCCCATGGGAACCCAGCCTGCCCTCTCATGCCTCCTTCTCACTGTCTGTCGTGGTTATAAGATTTCTCTCCAGGTACTGTTCACTTGGTTATTCAAGATGATTTCTCTACAATTTAGTTATAAGTCCTGATTGGCCTTGAGAGAACCTTAATGTAGCTTCCACTTACTCCTCCATCATTTTAGATCTCCTTGCCACTTCTTCTTTCCATCTTGAGTTCTCCATGACTTGTCCATACCTTATTAACACCTTTCTTTATTCATTTTTATTTATCTACTTTGCTCTCCTTATCTCTTTCTATACCCCTCCTCACATTAAATACTATACTTTCAAGTTTTTAAAAAAATTGTTTCTGAAATTCTCTTTATGCAAATTAGCAATTTATCCAACTAGTAGATGTTAAGAAAAATGCATTAATTATAGTAACTCCTCTGTTAGAATTGTCATTGTTAAGAACACCCAAACCTGAAGAAAATTATTTTAAAAGATTTTATTTATTTATTTATTTAGAGGGGAAGGGAAGGAGAAAGTGAGGGAGAGAAACATTGATGTAAGAGAGAAACAGAAATTAGTTACCTCTCCTATGCGCTCTGTCCAGGGACTAAATCTGGAACCCAGGCATATGCCCTGACCAGGAATCGAACCAGCAACTCTTCACTTTGCAGGACAACACTTAACCAACGGGGTCACACCAGTCAGGGCTGGAAATATTTTTATATGAGTTTATTACAATTTATTTGAGTTAAACAGAGGGTACATCTGGAAGCAAGATCTCAACAGACTGAGAAAAATGCTTTCCAGAATGAGAGTTTGTGGTTTCTTTTTATACATTTGGAATTAGGGAGGGAAAGTAAGAAAGATTACAGGAACTTGGGAGAAAACAAGGTGGGGGGAGCGGGGAATCTCTATGATTGCATTACAGGATAGTTAACAAGATTATGTGGTCTCTGGAGGGTGGTTTACTACTGAGAGGTCTGAAAAAGAAACATTTCAAAGATGTGTTAACCAAGATGCACAAAGACAGTGGACAGGGCTTGCTTAAGACAAAGATAACCTTGCACTTGGGAAATTACAAGACTAAGGTGTGACTGTCCACCATGACCTGCCCAGTTAGAATTTTATGATCTGATCATCCTGTGAGGTTACTTCCAGTCATTGAACTTTTACATAACCCCATTTTTGTTTACAGAGTAAAGGCTTTAGGAATAACTAGTCTTCCTGAGTGTCTAAGTCAGGTAATTTAAAGTCTCTGGGTGAAAAATTTCAGTATTTCCACTGCATTTTCCATTTCCTGTTACTCTTTGCTCATTTCTGCTTAGTCTGCTACTTCTCAACACCCACTGCAGTTTTATAAAACCTATGTCTTTTTCCATTCCCTTCAGGAGCATACTTATCTGATTTCTAAAACATATTTCTTATTTTCATAATTGAAACGTTTTCAGAGTTATGTCCTTGCTATGGATAAATTGTGTTCCCCTAAAATTTTACAGATTTCAGCCCAAACTTTCAACATGACTTAGTATTTGGGCATAGGACTTTTAGGAGTTAGTTAAAGTTAAATGAGATCATAGTGCTAGGTCCTTAATTTCATAGGACTGGTGATTTTTCAAGAAAGGAAAGTCACCAAAGCTCTAGCCAGGAAGACGGAACTCACTAGCAATCAGCTTTTACCTTGATGTTGGGCTTCCTAACCTCATAGAACTAATATATTTTCCTGAATTTTCTGAATAATTCTCTCTTTAACCTTATAATTTTTATCCCATAGGAATAATGTTGTTGTGGGATTTCCCGCTCATTTTTTAAATATAGGAAACTAATTCTAATATGGAGATTAATTAACCTTAAATAAGTTATGGTCTCTTCTCTGATGCAGAAGTTAGAAGCTATATTAATATGCAGAATCCTTAGCCCATTTACAGTGTCATCACTTGTGCTACTCAATTTAATTTCGTCTGAAATGAAATTGGTGAACATCTTTTCATGCTTTTGGGAACCAATTTCAGGGCAGATAAATTAAGCTGAGAAGCAAACACATACCAGACATTGAGGTAGAACATAGAAAGGACAAGAGTCTGGCCTTCCCACAAAAACACTAATCATTTTTCAAAGTAGATTCGTATATTTCTCTTTTATAAGTTTTCTGAGTGTTTTAATGGCTAATTGGGCAAAAACAATAATTTTATGTTCATTGATAATTATCATTTGATGAGCACTTTGTAAAGTACTTTCTAAGCCATACATTAATCTTCATAAGACTATGGGTAAGCCATATTGGTATGAGTGTCACCAGTTCCATGTTAAAGATGAGGAAACTAAAGCATAAAAAGGTTAAGTAATTTTCCCTAATTCACAATTAGTATATGACAGAGCTGGGATTTGATCGCCCTGAGTCTGACTCCCAAACCCAGCGCTTTCATCATTATAGAAAACAACAACAAATGAAATGCTCTGTTAAATGAAAGCCTTCGAGGTCAAAAGTTTTTCCGAAAGAAAGGGTTTACCAAGTCATATGCTGGCCAGAAAAGAGACCTAGTCCTGGGCATGCAGTCGAAACCATCAGACTCATGGCTGCATTGAGAAGACATACACGTCTGCTCTCCTGGAGTGATGAGGCTCTTTTATACAATGAGTTTGGAGAAGAAAGATGTAAGTTGTTTTAGAAGAATTTACATTCACTATAGATAAAGGGGATGGGAAAAAGTAGAGAGGCTAGTTCTGGGATAGTTTTGTCGTCTGTAAGGAAGTATTTGCTGTTCCTGGATCGGTTGTGGGCAACATTCTGCAAAGTTCACGTACAAACCAGATGCCTTAGCATCTGGTGGTTGGCAAGTCTATCTAGAGAGCAGCCTGGAAGTTGATTCAAAGTTCCAACACACATTCAGGAATGCAGGCAGTCTTTTGTTGGTTTCAGCTCCAGGCTGTTAACTGAGTAACCTCTCTCCTCTCCCCCGCCTGTCCTAGTCTAGCCTGTTGTAATTTAATTTAGAACATCTCAGAATTTTTTCTTGTCAGCTTAATTCCAGCTCCAACAAAATATTTAGACTGTGCAATGCTACAGGTCTTTATCCCTGGAATTAAAATACCATTCAGAAAAAAAGTTTAATGGTGAAATATAAGTAGGGGCTACTTTAGACAGAAACAGGAGAAAGGTATGTTCCAATGATATCATTAAGGTTAGAAATATGTGGGACGAAACCAAAGTTACAATTGGCTAAGCTACCACAGGTTTCATTCAAAGGTACAAGTCAATTTGTCCATAGTGCTAACTGTGTTGGCATAATGATTGACTACTAAGATATCAGCATTTAAAAGAGATTGAGGAAAATGACATAGGCTTTTATTGATGCTATCATTCTTCTCCCATCAGTGCTTAAAGATGATAGAAAGCATCTACTCACTTCTAGAGACTTACTTTGGTGTGGGAGAAGAAAAAATTTCCTTCTACCCTTCTAGGTTCTTTGCTGAAACATCCCTTGTGATAAAAGACAGACTAATAGGAGGGAAATAAAACCCCAGAAGTTTAATCATGTATATACCTACTGGGCACATGAGAGAGGCCCAGAAAAACTGAATAACTGCCTGAAAAGGCCCAAGCCATCACCCTAGAAAACATCTCTAGCTAAAGCCAAAAGAAAATGTTGGAGGGAAGAAGACCAGTGATGGAAACAGAAGCAGCGCAGTAAACAAGGGCATGGTTGCTATGCAGGTCGAAGTCACTGATTCTACAGATCGAGTGTACAGAGAAGGAGAACCTTTACAAACAGAGATTTCCCTTATCATTATAAATGTGTCTTACTCGGTTTTCTTCTCCCATGTCTGACGTTTCTTAAAAATAACCAGCTCAAAATAATCTTCATGCCAAAGAGACATGTTTCGGGGTGGCAAATACTGCTCCCTTGTACTTTCAACATCCTTCTTAGTGCCAACTTTTTGTGCCTTTGTTGGTTGAAGAAATAAACATATAATCTTTGAGGCTTAATGAGTTTAATACTTTTTCTTGCCAAGTATTTTCTTTTTTTTTTTTAATATTTTATTTTTAGAGAGAGGGGAAGTGAGGGAGAAAGAGGAGAGAAGCATCAATGTGTGGTTGCCTCTCATCCGCCTCCTACTGGAGACCTGGCATGCAACCCAGGCATGTGCCCTGACTGGGAATCGAACTAGCGAACCTTTGCTTCTCAGTCTGGTGCTCAATCCACTGAACCACACCAGCCAGGGCGCCAAGTATTTTCTAAAGAAAGCAGAAAGAATCCATTTTTTGCACATTTTACGAGATAAGTCCTTTTTTAAATTTTTCTACAAAGAGAAATGTTTCCAGATTTTTTTTACTTTCAGTATTTCTTCATAAGTGAGAAAAAAATTTCATTTTGAAAAATATTTCTGTTTGGTTACTATTGGCTGGTCACTGAATTATGTGCCAAATGCTATGTTAAGTGTATGAAAACACCAATTTTAAGTGGAACACACACTCTAGATCTGACACTTCTTAGTTGAGTGCACTGTTTAATCTCTCTGCACCTCCAATCACTCATTTCTCAAATGTAGACTAAAATGCCTACTTTTAAGTTTGTTGCCAAGTAAAACAAGAGATGTATAAAGATCTGAGTGAACAGTGGGAGCTCAGTAAATTCCATTTGTTTTTCTCTCTTCCATGCCTTGTGCTATTGGAATATCTTATAGTCAAAACATTTTCTAATATTAACATGGGAAATATAAAATGATAATTCTCATTAAACCAAGAGGGTATAGTTTTGAAAAAAATGAGTTTTTCTATGGAACTGCAGTTGGTAAATATTTATTCTCTGTGCAGTTTTGACAGAAAGTAGCCACTTATATTAAAAGCATAAAATATAAAATATACATGTTAGTATAAAAATAGCAAAACTAACCTTAAAAAAGCTGAGCTGGAGCTTTTTTGGCTGACTATGGAGAGACATCTTTCAGTCAGAAGAGTTACACAAGGCAAGCACCAGTTTTTGGTTGTATCTCCATAGAAATTTATCTTTTTTTTCTCCCTTACCTTTAAAAAATGTTTCGTTTTCCCTGCTGCTGTGGCCTCATTGCAATGTTTTCAGGGCCCATTCAGCTCTTACAGGGGTTCATCATATTCCAGTTGGCACCAAGTGTTTTGAGGCGTCCCAGGGGTTCACTTGGAGTCCCAGTATATAACCTGGGCTTGACAAATCTAGTTTTACCTTGTCCAGATCAATCTAGGAATTAAAAGAAGGCTAAGGGTATTAAATCAACAATGGTTTTCACCTAGGCAGGGAGATGAAGATAAAATGAAAGCTAAAGGGCTGTGTGCTTTTCAAGGAGATGCAGTCAATTCCACAACAGAGCATTTGTGTCACATGGAATCCTGATTGATCAAGTTACTCACTCTAGGGAGATGGCATTGCAATTTTCCACTAGGAGGATACATTTGCCATTTGTTAAGTTGCTAGAATTCTAACCTCCTCGGGGTTAAGTTTTAGCTGGTTAAATACATGGCATAGCGAAAAGAGCTGGAAAAAAAAAGTAAGACTCCAAATTTCCAGTTAAATGTCTTTTTATTCACCAACTCATTCATAACCTTATTTTGTGTCACCTTCCTGATCTGCAAATGGCCTAAACGAAAATCAGTTCTTCCTACCACATCACCATGAGGATCGAGAACAACAACGAATGGGAAAACGAATATAAATGTGTTCTAAGAATTTAATATATTCTATAAATTTGAGTGGAAGTTCTTATGCTATCCATAAACAACATCATGAGGCATGTTGAAAATATAATAAATACAAGAGTGTACATCAATGTACATGTGAAAAGAAAACATTAATAATAACATCAGGCCCGGACCACGAGGCATCTGAATACTAGTTAAAGAGACTGGATTCCATGCGGTAGATGATGGGGTATCATGTGATGCTTTCAAGCAACAAATCAGATTAAAAACGCAGTAAAGGAACAGTGTGGGAGTTTAGAAGGTTGGTGAGGGCTCAGATGGTAGATGATAATAATTCCTCAGGCATACGTAAACAATGATTTGAATTCTGATTGCGGTACTGAGGTTGAGAAGAGATGGATGGAAGAGATTCTAAAGGAAAATGATCTTATGTTCTTGGTCAGCTTTGACCTAGGGCCCCATGTGTCTTTTTTACCATTACATGCCCAGTGCCTAGGTCAACACCCAACATGTCTATGTGTGTGATAACAGATATGGACGGACCCGAATACATGAGGAAAGCCACACGAAGTCCTGAGGTGTTCATCTGGCGAGATTCAGAAAATACTCGCACAACTGATAACCTGTGCACATAGTCAGTAATTCTGAAAGAGACACGAGCTTCTGAGGAAGGTTAAGCATGCTGCATTTTACATATCAGTAAGACAGGGAGACAGAGCTGTCAAGGAAGTAGCAGAAGGTACAAAATAGAAGGTTGGGAGAAAAGTCTGATTTGAGATATGAAAAGCCTGTGGTGAGGTAAGAGATGTAGTCCATGATGTCTTTTTCATATGCTTGCCACACACACACACACACACACACACACACACGCACACACGCAAGGTTGGCAGAAGCCTCTAACTAACACACAAAGCTAATTATTGCCTTCCTCCACTTCTCACCAGAAGCAGGAGACACCAACAGGCCTTTTATAGACATGATGGCATGTGAAGGCCCAAAACGCAATATCCAGAAGCACTGGCCACACAGTGCACTCTAGAGCAGGGGTGTCAAAGTCATTTTTACCAGGGCCACATCAGCCTTGTGGTTGCCTTAAAGGGCCAAATGTAGAGCTCCTTGCCCCTAGTTAAGAAGTAGTTACATTTATACAGTCCTGAAATTACATTTGGCCCTTTGAAGGCAACCGTGAGGCTGATGGGGCTCCCGGTGAAAATGAGTTTGACACCCCTGCTCTAGAGTATGGGCTGTTTACCCTCGTGACTAGCTGGGGGCGGTCCCTTGCTGCTGCCACCAAGTATCACAAGAAAATATTGTACCATGTGTTGCTAGACCAGGACGAGAACAAAATTCAAAATTTGAAATGAGAGTTCTACTGAATATATGTTGCTTTTATACCGTCATATGTCGGGGACCCAGCTATAGATCATCTTGTTCCTGCCAGGGGCCTACCTCAACCCTGTGAAAATACTTTCAAAAAGAAAAGCAATGTTGACTTGACATTTCTTTGAGGGGATTGTCAAGGGGGATTACTGTTGTTGATATATAACAGAACTTCCTCAAAAGCTTCTTTTCCTTCATCTTTTCCTGAAGTCCCACACAGCCCAGCAGTAGTTCCAGTTTCTTTTCTCTCTCCCTTTTAAAAATACTTCTCATGTCAACTATTCCAGTTCGGGGATCTTTTTTTTCCTCCTCTTACTGCCTCCTGCCCAATTCTATGGCTCAGTTCTTCAGAATGACACCGCGTAGCCCCAACATCTCAGTGCCCAAAACAGAGGATGCTTCCTCTTTATAGAAATGGAAAATGAAAGGTTTGTAAATATTTATAGTTTAATATAGTTTCTTTTATTTCATGTTTGAAAATCTCACCAGGGCACGCACCCTGCTCAGTGCCATGTCGAGACACTGTAGTCACGAGGATGTCAAGTGCAGCCTAGGGAATACAGTCAATAGTATTGTGATGCTATGTATGAAGCCAGTGGGAACCAGAAATATCAGGGGGTCACCTTGTAAAGGATGTGGTTGTCTAACCACTATGCTGTGCACCTGAAAACAACACAGATAATATTGGAAGTGAACTATAATTGAAATACACACACACACAGTCACATACACACAAAGACACAAGGAGAAAACAGTAAGGTCATTCAGAGTTCAAAGTTTTGTCAAGAAAATGTCTCTGTTATGAGGCCAAAGAGTCATGTGTAATGTGCTTTAGCAGAAGATAAACAATATGACTGTTTTATCTCCTAGAACCCCTTGATAATCTCATCTCCAGTTCCTCAAATTCTGGAAATGCCATTCATTGTTTAATAGCTGGAGGAGATTCTGGACTGTATTTTTGCCTCAAGTCAAGCACACAGCTGACAGCTCCGACCCATCATGGTTGCTAATGAGTACAAAAGCTATTCTACCACCTGCATGGCAAATAAGTAAATATTAGTAAATCAATAAAATATAATTAATAAATAAATTGTTAGGGACTTCTTTGAAAGGCTAATTTTCCATTGTTTAGAGTTACCAAGGCCAGGTGTTTCTGTTGTTTGTCCACTAACAGTTAGTACTGAGCCCTTTGATTCAGGGGTTCTTGGGTTTTTGTGTTTCCAATGCTCTGCTTGTTTTTGGCAGTCTGATATTTCTTTTTAAAAATTCAGTTTACATGCATCAACAACAAAAAAGGAAACCTACTGAATGAAAGAAGATATTTACCATGATGCATCTGATAAGGCATTAATATCCAAAATTTATAAAGAACTCATACAACTCAACAATAAAAACCCCAACAACCCAATTAAAAATGGGCAGAGGACCTGAATGGACATTTCTTCATAGAGGACATGAAGATGGCCAATCCCCAAATGAAACAGTGCTCAACATCGCTAATCATCAGAGAGATGCAAATTAAAACCGCATTGAGGTATCACCTCACACCTGTCAGAATGGCCATCATCAATAAATGATCAAACAAGTGTTGGTGAGAATGTAGAGAAAAGGGAACCCACTTGCACTACTGGTAACAATGCAGGTTGGGGCAGCCACACGGAAAAGAGTAAGGAGGTTTCTCAAAATATTGAAAATGGATCTGCCTTGTAACCCAGTGATTCCACTTCTAGGTATCTGTCTGAAGAAACCCAAAACACTACTTTGATAGAATATATGCCCCCTGTGTTCACTGCAGCATTATCTACAAGAGCCACAATATAGAAGCAACCCAAGTGCTCATCGGTTAACCAGTAGACAAAAAGGCTGTGCTACATTTACAAAATCAAATACTATTCAGCCATAAAAAAGAATGAAATCTTATGATTTGTAACAGGATAAATAGACCTAGAAGCTATATGCTAAGTGAGCCAGAGAAAGAAAATGCCATGTGATTTCACATATGTAGATTGTTTATAATATAAACAAGCAAAGCAATATAAATAAACAAACAAAACAGAAACAGACTCAGAGACGCAGAGAATAGACTGATGGTTGTCAGAGGGGAGGAGAATTGGGGGACTGGGT
Organism: Macrotus californicus; assembly: GCA_007922815.1. Lineage (NCBI taxonomy): Eukaryota > Metazoa > Chordata > Mammalia > Chiroptera > Phyllostomidae > Macrotus > Macrotus californicus. The sequence goes on along the minus strand of VMDR010031525.1, from coordinate 131 downwards.
GAATAAAAGGAAGGACTAAAAGCACAAGTTGGTGGTTACAGGATAGTCATTAGCATGTAAAGTACAGCAAAGGGAATACAGTCAATAGTAGTGTCATGACTACTGTGGTGCCAGGTGGGTACTGGAAATAT
>VMDR010031524.1:0-12016 GCA_007922815.1 Macrotus californicus | reverse complement strand
AAAAAAAAATAATAAATTTTGTTATGTGTTTTTGTGTGATTGTGTACCTATTCCACCCATTCACCCTTCTGCCAGCAACGTGTGATGTGCCTCTTGGGGGAATTTCCGAGTTTATCTGCCACCTCAGCTGCAGTAGGCAGAAGTAGCCAATGGGCTTTTACTTCCACAAAACTTGTCTGGGGTTGGATGAAGTGCGCTGGAGCCAGAGGTTTTCCGCTCTGACGACCACTCCTTGCGGTTTTGAGTGGCAGTTGACCTTATGCATATCCAAACCCACATAATAGTTAGAAACATTATAATAGGAATCAACTGTGCTTTAAAGACACAAAACTTTGGAAGGACTCATGGACATGGACAACAGTGTGGTGATCATCGGGGGAGAGGAGGGTGGAGGTAGAAGAGGTTATAAGGGGATAAATGTTAGTAGAAAAAAATTCAATAAAAAAATCAAATAAAACCCCCCCCACAAACCTTTCAGTGGTTTCATTACTTAATGCGTTTAATTGGGAAGTAATACAGGCATTCATTTAATTAAGAAACCAAATTGAATTCCTAAATCATATTATTTACAGCCGTCTTTGTTAAAAGTAATGGCAAAAGGGCAATTATTCATTTGTTGTATTAGTAGGACTGGATCTCGATCCATTAATTAAAAAAACACTTAGTAAAGGGATCCCGGTTCCTGTCTCTGTAGCGCCTGCCCTCATTAGCAAATGTGATTTCCTCCCTGGAGGTCAGCGGTGATTTCGAGATTTCGCTGAGAGGGAGTGACTTACTTCTCTTCTGCGTGTCAGTGTGGTCTGACAGCAGTCTCCAGGTCCTGACCAATGACACTCATGTCACATTACATCAGTGTGTCCTTGAGGTAGCCATGCAACCAGACTGCTGGCTGCTTCCTCCCGAGAGCTCTACAGCTAATTGCATCTGCAGTCTGGGGCCATCTGTGTCCAGCAGATCAACCCAGCACCATTGCGTTCTGAAGAGCTTAATCAGAGCACTGGAGAGCGGCTGTCCCCAAGGCCTGGTCCCTGGCTCCCCAGGTCTGCACTTCCTACAAGAAATGGCGAATAGTTGGCTGGGCTAAAACATGTCCAGAAGAGAAATCTGACCTGCAGCCGTGAGCTGCTGTAGTCTGTGATCACAGATGAATCCCCTGACCTTTACTGGACACGCGTCGGTGCTGTGGATTTGTTAGAGGGCTGCTCTGGTCTTTGTCTCTATGGCAGTGAGACGACAGCCTGATGTTGGGGTGAAAGATTCCTTGTAGCTGAAATATTGTAACTGTGTTTATTGGTTAGCTGGTGTGACTGCCTGTAGGTTAGTTTACTGCCAGCTGATAGTAAGTGTATAGTACTCAAGTGTCTGAAATATTTTTTGTGTATGCTTTAGGGCCTTTGGTAAATACTTGTTAAAAATATCACTTTATTGGCATGGAAACTCTCCTCTTTTGCATCAGGGATTTTCTTTCAATACGCAAATTAATATGCAATATTCTATAAGGTTTTAGAATTGAGGGGATTAGAATTAATTTTTCCCCCTGCATCATCTAATTTAGGACCTCAGTTTTCTAACCACACATTAGAATTATAGTTTCCAAGTAAAATAGGGGCCCCATTTGTTACCACCAGTGCTGACACTGGTTACTGTCATGGAGCAGCTATTGTGTCACTACCTGAAAAGAAATCTGTCAAGTGTTAAAATGTTGTATTGGGGGAAAAAGGGCCCTTGACTCTTTACTTTAAGGGTCAAAATTTAATCAGCAGCTGGAGTGGGGCCTCTTTGCAAAGAGGACTAGTTTGGAAAGGGAATGGGGATCTGAAGTTGTTGCCGGGACCATGAAAAGCAAAGCATTTCACAAAATAGGTTCCATAATTAGTTTAGTTATTACATCCCTGGAAAGGGCAGCCTTCTCTAACTACCCGTCCACTCGATGGCTTTTATTTCAAATTGATGCCTCAGACTTCCTTGATTAAAAAAAAAAAAAATCACCAGAAGGGGAAAAAAAAGTCAGGCGTTCTCTGTTTTTTTTTTTTTTTTTTTAATAAAAATAAAAAGTAGGAGTCATTCTCTCTCTCTCTCTTTTTTTTTTTAAGCAGGAAGTAACATTTCAAGTAATATTTTTTCCCATCTCCATGCTGTTGGTAAAGATAAATTTCTTTTAAAGTTTAGTTTGAATGCAAAAGATATGATTGCACTTCAACTAGCAGCCTGAAACTGAAATATTACTGGCTAGTTTAGATGCAGAATCTGTTACTCACAGGTAGTGTTTCTTTTTGGCTGTTTTTGACACTGACATACTATTTTTAATAAAAAAATATGTTTGTTAGTTAAGTAGGCTACAATACTCTAGCAGTGCTGGTTAACCAGCTGCTTACTCTTATTTGATGTGAACTCATGTATTTTGGAACTGGATGTCAACAATTGTTGTTTTTTTCTTCATGAATTTTAAATATGCCCCTTTTATGTCTCTTTGGACCATTCTAGATGACAGTAATAGAAGTGGGCGCACAGCTCACCTTCCCTATGCCCTTCATTATATTCATGAACCTAATAATGCATATTACTTTCTTTGAAATTACTATTCTCGGTGTGGTAGTTGATCTGCCTCTACTTTGAATTCTCCCACCCATCACGTGGCTAGCTCTTTCTGCTCCTTTCTTCAGGTCCTGTCAGTTTTTGTTCATCTTTATGAGGAAAGGGGCCACACAGCCACTGAATATTGAATGCAAGACCTTATTCTTCTTTATGCAATGATGTTTCTGTGAGAGTGCTAGTCTATTCTTTAGAACAGTATTTTAGAAACACCTCTATTCCAATAATTTTTAGTGTCAAGTTAGGACTCAGAGTTTACTCTTTATTCAAAGTCAATTTCCCTGTACACCCAACTTGAGAACACATAGCACTAGATGTGGATTGAATCTACTAAGTGTGTTGGTCAACAATTTGTTTTTAATTCAATATTAACTCTTTCCGGAAGTCCACATATAAAAAGCTCATATATCAATTTTCTTTATTTCCTAGCCCTGCCTTTATGAAGAGATGACAGGAAATTTAGATTGTAAAATGGAATAAGGATTTAACCCTAATTCCTTGAAAAGCAAATGTAGATATCCCTCGTTGGCTGCTAATGTTTTTGTCTTCACTTTATGTGATTGTTTTAGGACTTGCTCAGTGCCATAGAGGCAAAAGAAGCCCTGGAAAAGGAAGTTAAAGTCTTCCAAGAGAGGCTACTTGCTGGCCAGCAGGCCTGGGATGCCTCAAAGCAGGAGCTGAGCCTCTTGAAGACAAGCTCTTGCCAGTTGGAGAAAAGTTTGAAGGCCAGTCTGGATGCAGCCGCAGCCTTGCAAAGCCAGTCCTCCTCATTTAGAGAGAAAATTGCAGCCCTCCTTAGGGGCTCTGGGGGCACAACTAAGTCCACAGAGAAGGCCATTTTGGAGAAGATTCAAGAAATGGGCAGCAAGGAAGAAAGCCAGAAAAGGGTGAGTGAGTGACAGCCGCTTATATGCTTCTTAAGGATGGTAAGTTCTTTCCTTCAGCATACTTAATAAATGAGTTATCTGAGTTAGTTAAAACAATCATTTACATGTGGTTTTATCCCTCTCAATTACAAGTCATACTTTCAAAGCCTGAAGAGTCACTCCAGCAACTGCCAACTACATTGTGGGCTCTGGCGTCAGACATCCTAGGCTGATCCTGTCCCTGTTGCTCGCTCACTCACTCACATGCTCCAGGTGTGACCTTGGCCAGGCTCTTGAGGTTATGGCCTCAGATTTTGTTTACTTGCCTCTGGGGCAGGACAGCCCACAGTCCACATCCCTTATCTGAAGCCCCTGGGGTCCATCGTGTTTTTGAATTGAGAATTTAGAAAGATAATAGAGAACACAATCTTACATGTTCCTCCTCAGTGGGGCCAGGGATGGACCCCAAAGTCTACCCCATTCATTGCTCTGTAGCAAAGCCTGTGAGTGGCCCTGCCAGTGCCAGGTGCAATACACCAAGATTAGGAAAAGCCTCACGTCACTTTGGCTCAGGGCTTGTGGCCCAAACCAGTCAGGTCAAGCTTTGTCAGTAAATAAGTTAAAAAAACAACAACCCCAAAACAAACAAACAAACAAAAAAAAACCGGTCCGTTTTCAATTCTTTTGGATTTTAGAATTGAAGATAAGGGTTCCTAGACCTATAACAGTATTTCTCACATCAGGTGATTATTTACTGTAAACATTTAATGCAAAAAAATGCGATTAAGTCTTTAACACACTGCCTGACAAACAGCAACAATAAATATTAACTGTTGCTGCCCTTGTTTCTCCTCCTCTCTCTCTTCCTCCCTCCTTCTCTTCTTTTAAGAGTGTGTGGGTGCCTGCCTAGAACGGTCTTTCAGGGGATCTGTTTAACAAGTGGAGAAAAATGATTTAATTCACACTTATGACAGAAGCTTGTTTAATTTTGTTATCTTGTTTATACTATTAATAAATCTCATGTTTTATAAAGCTTTGCTTAGTTGAGTCAGCCTCAGCCCAGCTCTAAATTATTATCAAATACAAATTGTTGGAGTCTAATCAGTGAGGCTTAACGTAAATAGTATCCAAACTATATGTGTAATTCCGTTAAGAACTATTTCTTCTGTTGTGTACATGCTTGCTGAAAAGGAGAAAATGCATATGTCCATCTTTTAATGTTCCTGAAAATCTTAGGGTGATCATTAACTCAAAATTCAGAGTTGTGGGAAGAACTCTGTCCCGAGGAGCTCTCCCAGCCACCACGGATGAGAAATAAGTCCTCCCAGACGCAATCTTGTTGTTCTGGTGGGAAAGGGAGTGGCAATTCCCTCTAGAGGGGAATGCCCCGAGCCCTTCTCCCAACCGGCTTTTATTGGGAATGGTATGTGTAGGGATATACAGCATACATGCATAGCTCATCAGTCAATGCCAAAGGGCTATAGTCATACAAAAACAGGTATTATCTACAGATAACAATTGAGGAAACACAGAGATCTGCCTCAGGTCAGGGTCTGTTAGTCATGCTGATGTCAGAGGGTCTTTAAGACCTGTTTCAGGAGATACGGAATTTACTCCTTATACCTTGAACTTAAACATCCAGTTTATATCGACAGAGCCATACAAAGCAAAGCAAACTTCAAAGGATACAATGTGTTTATCAGACCAGATTTCCCACAGGGAACCCTTGGTATTGGTGTCCGGTCGTGCCTGCCACCTGCATTTCCTGGTTTTCCAGGGAGACTTTCTGGCCTCTTTCAAAACTTGCTCTCGAGGGACTACAGTCTCCAAAACCACACAGAGTGGTCACCAACACAGGGTTGCCTTTATAAATTTTCTTTTGCAATATAACATTTTAAACTCCCTTTTAAAAATTCTCCAAAATTCATATGTGCTCTGGGAGCAAACCTAGTGACTTTTTTGTTTCGTATAGGATTTTCTGTGTGGATATGAAGTGTCCATCCTGGTAAGATGTGTGGGTCTCTGAGAGTAACTCAGTTTTTCCTGTGATTCAATACACACATAGATACTAGATTGGAGAGGGAACTATTTACCGAACTGAGGAAAACTTCATTAGATTATTTACCTTGACTGGTAATAGATGTACTTCAACAGCTAATGGTTCTTTGCCATTTCACTTTATTCCTTCCCTCTCCTATTTTTCCAAATGTTTTTCTGAAACTGTTTTAATTTCAGCATGTGAAACATGGCATAAAATTGTCAGCATGATGTATATGTTTATTTTCTAAAGCAAAATGGTGTAAATTGATTAAGCTGGATGGCCTTCCCCGACTTCCCATAAAAATCAGAATGATTCAGTCTTTTTAGTGCTTTTGTCTGCCTTTCCTACCCTGTAATTTTTTCCAATAGCTGCTCTCACTATTTAAAAACCTGAAATCAAGCATATAGCTAGCATCTTGTGTGACTCATCTTCAAGTAAAATCAGGAGAAAATGGATTTCATATATTGTCTCAGAAATGTTTCTGAAGAATGGGAGCTTTACAAATTGATGAATGTGTTTGTTGAGGAGGCTGCACAGCCCTGCCAGCTGCCTTAAACACACAGTCACAAATTGAGTGATACCCACATGGAGGCCCAAGGGTGGGTTCAGGCTGGGCCTGGCCAATTCTCCACTTCATGTCGACTCATACTTACTGAACATTGCTTTTCTTGTCCACCCCTTTGCTATTCATTTCTACTCTTCTGTATTTCCAATGCTCAGTAGAATTTGGGACACCACCCACAGTTTTTCAAGGAGCCATTTTATTGCTTTTGTGCTCATAGCAAAATCTAGTATATTCTTTTAAAGCTTTCCTGTACCCTAGAGCAGGGATTCTCAGCTTGGGAACTATTGACATTTTGGGCTGGGTAAACATTTGTTTGAGGAGATCTTCTGTGCGTTGCAGGGGGGTTAGCCTTATCTCTGGACTGCTCCCCACTAGATACCGGTAGCATTTCTTTTCTCCCCATCTGTGACAGCCAAAGATGTACCCAGACATTGCCATGTGTCCCTGGGGGGTGAAATCTGCCACCCCCAACCTCAGCTGAAAACCACTCTCTTAAGGAAATGTTCTACCATCAATTTCCAGGAATTCTAAATGAGTACATAGATGTTATTTGGCCTTGAAATTTGAGGACACTCGTAACAGGTACTTTTGAAATGATTTCTTGCACAATAGACAGAAAGTTGCAACATTTTCAGGTTTTAGTTTAGAATTTTGGGGTCAAAATTTTTGTCTCACTTTGAGCTGTTGCCTCACTGGCTAATCATCTGGATGAGAATTGAATATGCATGGAGGCGGGGGGTGGGGGGCGCGGGGGCATGGCTAGACTTGTTTCTATGTCATATCCTAAATTAAAGACAAATTAATACACACTCACAAACATTTAACTAGACCTCAGCTCTTTGGCTGTGCTTTATGTACACATAAAGCTTTATTTTCTCCACTGGAGTGTTTCTTAGTCTGGCAGCTCTGTGGGGGCTGTGGGGATCTGCCCTATGACCTGAAGGACCTGAGGTGGTCTCCACAAACCCCCCAAGTCCCCTTAGAGCTTATCATTCTCCTCTGTTCTTAATCCTTGAATCTACTCGACCAAACATTTACCAAGAAGCATTAATGGACTTCCACCGATCTTTCACTGTCCACAGTTATTATGGTACATGGTCACCTGTGGCCACAAGGGCATTGGGAAGAGTGAACAGTGAGGGATTTTGTCTCTCCCAGCCTCTAGAGTGTATTAATGTCCTAGGATGGCCATGACAAAGTACCATGACCTGGGGAGCTTAAGCAATGGAAATTTATTGTCTCAGGCCCAGAGACCAGAAGTCCAAAATCAAGGTGTTGGCCGGTTTGGGCTCTCCTGGGGGCTGTGAGGGTGAATCCATCCTGTGCCTCTCACCTTGCTTCTGGTGACCTCAGTCCACCTCTTGGCTGTGGATGGCATTCTCTCTGCATTTTCACATCATTCCCGTTCTGTTTGTGTGTGTCCCTGGGTCCCAACTTCCCCTTTCTATAAGGATGGAAGCTCACCCTAACGACCCCCTCTTACTCGATTATCTCTATGAAGACTGCATTCCGCATCAGGCCATATTCTGAGGTACTGGGAGACTTGAGCATACCTCTTTTGGGGGCACCTAGTGCAACCCATAACCAAAGCCGACACGCGTGGGGGTGGAGGGGAAGACTAGCCGGTCCGGAGTGCTGGCCACACTCGCTGACAAGAAGGAGCTGGTTGGGTTGCTGTTCTGCCCAGTTCCGGAAAACTTATTTTGTGTGTTTCTTAAGTGAAAATTACAACTTGAATAATCAGAAAAGGGTCGTTATGCCCAAAAGGCAGTGGTCCTTAAGTTGCCCAGGTGGCTCTTTCTTCAGCTTAGAGCTCTTGTGTTTCCATTTGGTTCAATCTTAGTGCAAAAGTGCCTCTTCGGTAAAATCAGCAGCTACTTGTCCTTGAGAAGTAAATTAATTCTTTTAGGGCATTATGACTTCACTTCCAAAAATCAAGCTGCTTGTGTTTGAAGTGTAGTTTACTTCGGTGCCTTTTTTATTAAAAAAAAAAACACAAAAAACCCTGAGGTATATCTACTTTATTACATCCCCTGCCCCTCCCACGTTTCCCTATCATTTTTTAGCGTTGAAATCCCTGGCACTTTTTGTCCCACAGAATGTCAAGGATGTGTGAACAGTTGATACTAAGGAAAAAGAAAAAAAAAAAAGAAAAGGCTTCTTGATTCTGTAGACTTCTTGGCGGGAAAAACACGACACCACTTTACAGTTTTGGTGGGACATGTACATTCATTCAGGCCCTGGCATTTGATGGTCCCAAGAACGCAGTCAGATTGGAACAATCATTCATTTATTCATTTATGCATTTATGCAAATTTAACTCAGAAAACTCTTGGTGGTGTCCTGTGCACTGAAACCTAATGAGCTTATGAAGCCGAGTTCTGTGATGCATAGAGGATGGGGAGGTTCTCAGCTGTTCATGCTCTCCGGACACAGAATCTTGGGAGGGCAGGTGGTGGGTTCTGCACAGTTCATGCATCTACATACTGGTGGTTTTAAAAGTTATCCTCTGCTGAGTCTTCAAGTTCCATAGAACAGCCGTGGGTTCACACAGGGTGAGAATTCAGGACAGACCCTCTCACCTGTGATTCAACATGTTTGCACCTTATTTGTCCTTGTCAGAAAGACTTCTAGTTGAAAAATAGTCTCTGTGGGCTGAAAATAGTTTGAGAAAAATGACCTAGGACATAGGGCACTTCCCAAAAGGTCCCTCTATATGACCAAAGCATAGAATGGGCAGAACCAACCTACTGTAGTAGTGGTACTGATGATAAAAATATGTGCAATGTATCAACCTTAAACTGGATATAAATAGTGTGCTATTCATATGATCTAAATTAGCCCAGGGAGGTTAGTTACCTGCCTCAGTCAACACACTGGTAAGCCATAGAGTTGGAATTTCAAAGCAGAACTCTGATGCCTGAGTTCCTGTCCCACAGTCTGGTCTACATTAGGATGTCTGCTGCTCCTTTCAGGGTCATTGTCACTCTCTTAGTCTAACTGCTTGCAGTTGCTCCAGGTGTCATCTTCAAAACGGAGTCTGTACAGACTGATTTCTGGGAACGACTTTGGTCTGTTCTGGTCTGCGGTGCGCTGACTGTGACTGAGTGATCCTTTGGCGCTCCGTCTCTCCAGTAGAGGTTTTCTGTGTGTCTTTTCTCTTTGGCAGGTCCACTGTGGGATAGGAGAAGTGTTGAAGGATCTTCAAGTGGAAAGATGCATTTGCTACATGAAGTTAAATGAGAAACCATATCTCCTGCTGCATATTCTGTGCTATGCCTTGTGTAATATATTAAACAATCCCCTAGGAAGCAGTATCTTGGGGACAATGTTTGATGATGGCCAATTTTTAAAAAACTTATTCATTTTTAGAGAGGGGGGAGGGAAGGAGAAAGAGAGAGAGAGAAACATCAATGTGTGGTTGCCTCTCACACACCCCTCTACTAGGAGCCTGGCTCACAACCCAGGCATGTGCTCTGACTGGGAATCAAACCAGTGACCCTTTGATTTGCAGACCCACACTCAATCCACTGAGCTACACCAGCCAAGGCTGATAGGCATTGTTTTATAAGTTACTTTGTATGTTGGACAAGACAAACAAACCATTCTCTTTCATCAAGATCAGATCTATCATTAGTTAGTGAGTACTAAGGATGGGGAATATGAAATGATGGTTCTCAGAGGCTCATATTCTGCAATGAAATTTCAAATTTCCTTGGGAACTATAATTCCTTGGATGTGCCACTGAGTAGCTTGCCATCAAATATCTGACTTTTGAAACTTAGCCCTGGGTCCTTGAGAGTCACAGAAGCACAAGATTAGAGAGTTTAGAGGTCAGGAAGTCTAGCATTCCTGATTACAGCACTTCAGCCCACCCCATGACATTCTTAACTAATGGTGGGCCAACTTCCGGTCCTCTCCAGCAACTGGGAATCTACTACCCGCCATGGAAAGATGCTTAAAATGTGAGGTAAAGCAGAAAGATAAAATGGCAAATATAATATCATCTCAACTATATTTAAACAGTACACACAATAAATTATTGAAAATATTAATAGTTGTTACCTCTAGGCAGTGGGATCACAGGGATTGTTTTCCTGATTTATATATATTTTTGTCCTTAATGAATCTTATACAGTGGACATGTATCACTTTGTAATTATTGGGACTGGGGAAAAATGATTTCTTACATGGAAGTTGAATTCCTTTTCTGATTTATACCTATTGGTCCTCCAGTTAAGCTCTGAGGGTAACTCAGAACAAATCCTGTTATCCTTACGGAATATTTGAAGGCAGCTGTAACGTCGTCTTGCCTTTCCGTGTGGTTGTTTTATAGACAGGCAAGCAGGAGTGGCTTTGTTTTCAGTGGAAGCTGCAATCGGAGTCAGGATACTCCGATTTCTGTGAGAATGATGCTGAGCGTTCCGTAAACACCTACTACTCTTCGCTCCTTTTCCAAAACAAAGCGTCACAACAGAACCAAATTTATCACCTCCAACCTGGTGCTTTTTATTGAATTCAACATTTTATGGTAACTGGATTTGCTAGGGTCAATTTGAGTTTCTCAAAGTGTACCTGAGGTCTTTGGTAAACTTATGTTCTTGGTTTGAGGGAAGGTCAGGACCAAGAGAGTGACTCCGCAGAAGGATGGAAGCACTGGGCACAACAGGGGTTGTGAGAGTCTTGGGGCCTTCGGTGCAGGAGCAGGGATCTTATGTTGTAGGAGAGGAGGTAATGGTCAGCTGTCCGCCTGCTTGTACATTGCCACGGGCCCTATGTGGAGTCACCTTTTAAAAGGATTTTAACCTTTCAGATGTTATGACGATAACCTTGCCCCATGATTGTGCAGCCCAGAGGCAGTGTTGCTGACGGTTCATGAAGGGGTAGAAAATTGAAAGAGAGCTGGAAACAGTAGTATCCTTATGCACTTGAATGCACCGGTAACATCTCAAGGTCACTTATCAAGGTTAACTCACTGTATTGTCTTTAATCCACTATATGTGATGGAAGACGGATGATACTTTTATAGGTTTTAGAAGTACTTCCTGTCTGAACTCTTCTTTCCAACTAAGCTTCGAAACCCTGAAACTGATGGCAGTTTTAGGGGCAAATAAATGTTATCCATAAACCTTTATCAAGTAACCTGTTGGAGAAATTATAAAAAATTAAAACTGCCAATCAAAAGTGTTTTATTAGATAATGAATGCAGATTCATTTCGAGCAGAGCAAATACACCTATCAATGGCCTGTTTCTGATTTGATTTTTACAAAGAATCTGGAAGTTGGCGTTATAAATAACGTGTTGCTCATGCTGAGCATTAGATTTTAACACTTTGCTGCATCTTGAAACAACGTTTATTCTTGTTTTGTTTCTTTGTTGCCAGATGGTTTCCCAGCTTGAAGCCCAAGTATCTGAGCTTGTTGAACAGTTGGGAAAGGAGTCTGAGTTTCACCAAAAAGCCCTGCAGAGAGCCCAGAAAGCAGAAAATAAGTTGGAGACCCTTCAGGGTCAGCTGACACACCTGGAGGGGGAACTGGTGTCTGGAGACGTTTTGCGTGACAACTTGAATTTTGAGAAACAAAAAGTAATAACCTGAGGGCATGTCCTTGGGTGGACACATCTGTTGCACTCAAATTTTACCTGGAAATACTCTGAATTTTGCAGTGCTTCGACAGATTGGTTCAGTTCTGAGTCATGAGTAAATTTTCCCGAATGACTATTGTTTTGAGGTCTCTTCCTATTGTTTAGAGCTTCCTTGATTTGAGTTAAGTCTACAAAGTCAGTAAAATCTAATAAAACTTAACAGGTATTTATCAAATACCTATTATATATGAGACCCTGAAGATTTGGAGGGTAAGGTATGAATAATTCATAGTTCTTGATCTTAAATGGCTCATAATTCAGTAGAGGAGACAGACATTCAAATAATTTGCTGTACTAAAGGCTATCCA
>VMDR010031523.1:0-11994 GCA_007922815.1 Macrotus californicus | reverse complement strand
TAAATGGTAGGTAGAAGATAGACAGGGGGAGGTTAAGAATAGTATAGGAAATGTAGAAGCCAAAGAACTCATATATATGACCCATGGACATGAACTAAAGAGGGGGAGTGTGGGGGTAAGGGGTGTGCAGGGAGGGGGGTGGGGGGAGGAGATGGGACAACTGTAATAGTATAATCAATAAAATATATTTAAAAAAATATGAAAAAAAATATATATATACCAGAGTAAATTGAGCTAAACTTCTAAAAAAAAAAACGGATTCGACTAAGCCACCCTAAAGCCAGAAGAGATACAAGGAAATTGTTAAAGAAGTCAGCACCTACGTTAAGAAAATTGGCTACAACCCTGACATAGTAGCATTGTGCCAATTTCTGGTTGGAGTGGTGACAACATGCTGGAGCCAAGTGCTGACATGCCTTTGGTTCAAGGGATAGAAAGTCACCCAGACAGATGGCAGTGCCAGTAAAACCACACTGCTTGAAGCTCTGGATTGCATCCTGCCACCAACTCATCCAACTGACAGGTGCCTGTGTCTGTCCCTCCAGGGTGTCTACAAAATTGGTTTTGTCTCTGTGGGCCAAGTGGAGACTGGTGTTCTCAGATGCAGGATAGTGGTCACCTTTGCTCCAGTCAGCATTACAACTGAAGGGAAGCCCATTGAAATGCACCATAAAGCTTGCAGTTAAGCTCTTGCTGAGGACAATATGGGCTTCAATGTCAAGAACATGCCTGTCAAAGTTGTTCGTCATGGCAGTGTGGCTGGTGACAGCAAAAATGATCAGGTGATTACCCTGAACCATCCAAGCCAGATCAGTGCTGGATATGCACCTGTGCTGAATTGTCACAGCTCACATTGCTTGCAAATTTGCTGAACTGAAGGGGAAAATTGATCATCATTCTGTGAAAAAGTTGAAAGATGGCCCAAAGTTTTTGATATCTGGTGATGCTGCCATTGTAGATATGGTTCCTGGCAAGCCCGTGTGTGTTGAGAACTTCTCCGACTATTCTCCTCTGGGATGCTTTGCTGTTTATGACATGAGATGGATACTTTCTGTGAGTAGTATTTTAAAATTTATATCAAGAAACAAAGGAGCTAGAATATCTAAAATCATTTTGAGAAAGAGGAAGAAATCAGCTCATCAAATTTCAAGACTTGCCGTAACACTACAGCAATCAAGGTTGGATGGTATCGTTCGCAGGATAGATTTATTGGTCAATGGAACAGAACACAAAACTCAAAGACAGATGTACAAAAACTAGCCGGACTGATTTCTGACAAAGCTGCCAAAGTAACTTGATGGAGGAAAGAGAGAAAGAGCCTTTTCAACAACTGGTCCTGGAGTAATTGAACATCCATAGGCGAAAAAAAAAAAATCAACCTAAACTTCACACTAAATACAAAAATTCTAAATGGATCATGAACTTAAACATACAGTGTAAAACTATACATTTTTTAAATCCTCCCTGAAGATATGTTTATTGATTTTAGAGAAAGGGCAAGAGAGAGAGAGAAACATCGATGTGAGAAACATCAATTGGTTGCCCCTCGTATGCACCCCAGTGGAGGCTTGAATGCTCAGCCCTTTGGTGTGTGGGACAGTATTCCAACCAACTGAGCCAGCCGCCTGGCCAGGACTGAAACTACAAAACTTTTTAAATTGTATTTATACATTTTTAAAGGGAGAAGAAGGGAAGGAGAAAGAAAAGGAGAGATGTTGCGGTCCCGTCTGGCAGGACCGCATGTTGTTGTGGAATGCTTGTAACAAATTCACACTGACTAAAAGAATCCGGTGGAGAAAAAGGGATGCGAGCCACTCTCTAAGTGAGAGAGTGCTAGGGCTTGCGTGGCCGCTCTGAGAGAGAGAGAGAGAGAGAGAGAGAGAGAAAGAGAGAGAGCACCAGGGAGAGGGTGAGAGAGGCCCAGAGCTGGCCAGAGAGTGAAAGAGGGCCTGGGTGCCCTGCTTGGACAGGCTTTTATTGACACTCTAGGTACATTACATCCAGGATGGTTCTCATTAACTATGCACAGGTTCACTTTAGGTGGTTACCATAACAAAAGAAACAATGTTGCTAATCCCTTTAAGATAAAGGTCATTTGCAAATGTAAAGGGAAAAGAGGTTGAACTGGTTACATCCAAACTTGAGAGGTTCAGCATAGATTTTGGGAGGTTCCTTTAAAGATATGCAGTACACACATGTTTCTTCAATTCAAGGTGAGGGAGTTTTTAGCAAAAGCAAGTCTCAAAGCGGCCTAGGTACAATGCAGGCCTGATTTCCCACCGGAGACCTATTCACGGATATTCTCTGCACGCCATGCACATCTGTCTGCATTCAGAACCAGAGCTGAGCCACAAGATCACATCACACGTGGATAGGTTCCCTATAGAGAGAAAAAGGGACATGCGAGAGAAACATCTATCCACTGACCCACAATCCAGAACCACTGACCTTTCAGTTTGTGGGAGGATGATGTCCAATCCACTGAGCCACACCAGTCAGGGTTAAAATTTTTGAAAATAAGTTAAGGGAACTAAAGTTTTGCCACCCTGAAGCTGCCTTTTTGAGGTATTGATTTTAAGCTGTTTATTAAGAAACAAGACTCAGAAGAGCCTTTGACCCTCCCCCCTTTCCTGCCCAAGAGATGCAGACAGAAAAACCTGCTTCAGAAAGAAAATCTTAGGATGTTCTCTTTAGCCTAATGTAAATTAAATACAGTAAATAAGAGGGCTTCAGGCAGGGGTCTGTTAGGTAGATACCCACTGTGTCCCATTGTTTCTGAGTCACCTACCAAGAATTTTCCTGCCAAGTTTGTTCCTCTTCCTCAACTGCCAGTAAATTGCCCATTCTCACTTCTGAAATCTAATATCCCATTCATCCCCTCCTCCTTGTCCAAAAATGTCTTATACACCCAACATTGTTTCACTGTCTTTGGTACTTCATGTGAATTCCTCATCGCCTGAACGAAAACTTTTATTTTCTCCTGTTAATCTGTCTGTGTTAATTTGATTAGCCAGCTACAAAAACTTAGATGGTGGGAGGAAAAATATTAATTTTTTTTAGCCCCCACATAAGCATAGGAGAAAATCTCTGGGGTCTGGGGTGTATACTTGATACCAAAAGTGATAGGGGACTCAAGAGTTGGAAAATTTTAGTTTAAGGTAAGTAGTTAATAAGCCCAGTAGGTAATGCCTACATTAAAGCTATTGTTTCAGGACTGCAGATAAGGCCCATCCTCACTCCTGGGAGAGACAGCCGCTAAAGATTACCGCCTGGGGAACAAGTGGAGATATCCCGCCATTGTGTTCCAGGGAGAAACAGATTCCCCGCCCACCCTCCTCACACTCCCCTGTCTCCCCTGCTCCCCCATAGCTAACTGCCCAGGGCGAGAATACTGCAGTTTTTTAATCTAATGTTTCCTGAATTTCAAAACCCCTCACAGCACTTTGTTCTCTGTTATAAAAAGGCTGGCTTGGAAGGAAATGCAAAATTGTCCATTAGGGTATGAACCCACCATCTTCTCAGATCGGGGGCCATCTGAATAAAACTTAAGATTTAATCCCATAAAGATTTAATCCCTGTCTCTGCTTATTGGGTTCGTATGTGACAGGCGGCACAAATGCCAGTGTTTTCCAGTTTCAAAAGCACTATTCATAAAAGCAGTATCAGTAAATTTTACTTTATCAAAATTAAGACTTTCGCCCCCTGGAATACCCTGTTAAAAGGATGGAAAGACAAGCTATAGTCCAGGAGAAAATATTTGCAAACCACTTACCCAACAAAGAACTAGTATCTAGACTATATAATGAACTCTCAAAACTCAACAGTAAGAAAACAATTCAATTATAAAATGTGCAAAAGACATGAAGAGACATTTCTGAAGAAGATATATTGGTAGCACATAAACATATGAAAAGATGTTCAACAGAATTTCTAAAATACAAAACAGCGACATCAAATGCTGGCAAGGGTATAGAGAAAATGAATCCTTCAAACATTGCTGATGGGAATATAAAATGCAACCACCTCCCCGGAAAAGTTTGGTAGGGTCTTAAAAAATCTAAACATACAACTCTGATATGACCCAGCAATTGTACCCCTGGGCAATTATCCCAGAAAATGAGAACTTACATTCAAACTTGTACATGAATGTTTATAGCAGCTTAATTTGTAACAGCCAAAAACTGGAAACAAACTAAATTTCTCTAAGTAGCAAATAGTTAAAGAAATGATAGCATATCAATAACATGGAATACTACTCAGCAATAAACAGGAATGAACTATTAATACAAGCAATAACATGAATGAATCTCAAAGAATTAGGCTGAGTGAAAGAAAGCCAATCAAAAAAGGTCATATACTGTGTGATTCCATTTATAATTCCATTACTGGAATGACAAAATTATAGAAATGGGTTAAAGAGGAAACAACTGCAGGAAGCAAGTGGGTATGGCTATGATAGATCAATGGGAAAGATCCTTGTGGTGACAGAAGTGTTCTGTGCCCTGGCTGGTGTGGCTCAGTGAATTAAGCACTGGCCTGCAAACCAAAGGGTCTCCACTTCAATTCCCAGTCAGGGCATATGCCTGGGTTGTGGACCAGGTACCCAGTAGGGGACACGCAAGAGGCAATCACATATTGATGCTTCCCTCCCTCTCTTTCTCCCTCCGTACCCCTCCCTCTAAAAATAAAACCTTTAAAAAAGTGTTCTGTATCTTAACTGCATCAGTGTCAATATCCTGATTGTGTAAGATGCTACAGCTGGGAGGAGGGTAAAGGTACACAGGATCTCTTTGTATTTTTTAGAACTACATGTGTATCTACTATTATCTCAAAATAAAAAGTTTAATTTTTAAAATATAATAGGAGCATTCAGAAGATAAAGCCAATGATGTTTTTCAAAAGTAGATCAGGAGCAAAAAAATGATAACATGAAAAGTAGGAAAGAAAACATAAGAAAAATAACAGCAGGAATCCAGGTGGTCTGACAGGCAGCTAGGCAGAGTTCCAGAGAAGGAACAGAAAACAGTGAGGGAGGAGATTACCAAGGCACTCATACAATAAAACTATCAGAATGAAAGGGCCTAATTTTTCATATTGAAAAATTCATATAACAATAATGAATGAGCATGAACATCAAAACTCTAGGGTCAAAGAACCCACAGAAGAGAAAATAAAAGGGCCTTTTGGGGTTCTATGGTGTAAGTCATGAAGTTTCCCACCTCCCCACTGCCCACTGAGGATTTCATTGTTTCCCTCTTGCTCACTTCATGAACACTCCACCCACCTTCCAGCCCCATTCTCTTCACCTCTGAAGGGTTCTGTAACGGGAGTAGGCTGAGAGGCTCCAGGCCCCCCAAAGTGGGGATTTGTAATGGGGCCCAGAACTTGGGGTGTTTAGGAATATAGGATATCCCCACCCCCACAGGTCTGACTGGGGGATGGGACACATGGAGCATGACCACTGAGAGTTATTTTGCATACCAGAAACAGCAGACTAGTCTTCTTATCTATATTCAGAAATGGTTATTTTGCCTATCAACAGCAGGCCAGCTAGGGAAATGGACATGACTTTGACCCAAGATGTAACTGGGAGGCGGCTCCCCTTGCAGTGCCTAGGTGAGAGCTTGGAGATGGTTCACTCCACACCACAGGGCCATAGCTTGCCTAGACTAACTACGACAGCCAAGAAAGGCCTAAAATATGGGAGTGCTGGCAGGTGTAGCCAATCGTAGGAGGAGTCGGAAATAGGGTCACGGAAGAGGTTCCAGGCTGGGATTTAAACTAAAGGCAGGCCATCCTGTGGGACAGAGACAATGAAGAGAGACAACGGGAGACAATGCAGGACTATGCGGTGGGTGGCAGTGGAGGGGGGCAGGATGTAAGACCATGCAGGAAGAAAAGGGGTGAAAGGACTCTTGCCAGTCGGTCACAAGTAGGTGCCACATGGTTTTGGATTAAGAACTGGAGATCACCACAGCACAGCTGATGATGCTGGGGCTGTGGGAGACCTGCCAAGACGAGCACAGAGGACTGGGAAGAACCTGGTGGCTGGCCAAGGTGCGGACTCCTACTGGTACCCTTACTGGCCTGGCTGGACAAATGGGGGAAGGCAGGACTGTGTGTGTGTTTGTGGGTGTTTTAAAGGGACTTTAGGATTTTAATGGCAACCTTCTGCCATCACTCTAAACCTGTAGGTAGGAACTATTTTTTTACCAAACTCTGGCATTGAGAGCCACAGTTCCTACCTGGTGGTGGGCAATACTAACCTAGTGCAGAAAGACCCTGGGGTAGCGGGCTTGTTTTGGTAACAGTATCTGGGCTCCCCATGGGTCCAATTCAGTTTCATCTCCCCTTACTATATTCTGAGCCAAGATTCAGGAGGGAGCCAAGACTAAATACCTGTGCTCAATCTACCTTTGACTCAGAACTCAGGTGCTAGAATTTTACTCTATGGTTGAATCTAAAATCAAATTCTTTCTTCTGCCTCTAGCCACCTCACAAGGGGATTCATATGCTCCCAACCCACCAATCAGCCAGTCCCCCTCCCAGCCTCTCAGGCTGAAAATAGGGCCAGGGCATTTTTCAAGTGAGTTTGTCCTCGATACTGATTATTCATTTAATTCATATTTCAGCTGCATATATGATGTGTCCCTCAGTTGGGAGGTAGCAAAAAGTCTGGAAAATTTGGTTTCCAATGTAACTTGAGGAGTAGGAAGAGGCTTTGCTTGCCTTAGATCAACCTTGCTTAAATGTTAGCTTTTTTTAAATTATATAAGTAATATCTGAATGCCTTATTTTTATAAAACTGAAACCATTACAAAAGATTCCCCTTTTACTGGCCATTCTCAATAGCATTTCCAGTACCTTTTCTATATGTTTATCCACATTTATACACACACAGGAAATATATAGTATTGTTTTATTGTGGACTTCTTTCACCTTTAACACACAAGAAAACTGTGTTAACCTTTAGCAGTTTATTGTTTTGTTTTTTTGGGTTTTTTTCCAACTCAATACGTCTCTCAACCACCCTTCATGTCAGGATTTATAAATCTCCCATTGGATTCTTGACTAGTACACAGATTTTATAGTATGGACATAATATGTTTATGTAGACATTCTTCTATTGATAAATATTTAGGTTCTTTCCAGTTTTTTGGTTTGTTTTGTTTGCAAGCAACACAGCAGGGTAGTGCTACTCAAAGTCTGTGGTCACATGCCCCTGGTGAGGCCCCTGCACTGTGTGCTAGCACTGCACAATGAGATGGGAATAGATACAGGGAACCTGTCTGCGTGGAAATGTCGAATGTAGCTCAGCTCTGTTCTGAAAACAGACAGATGCATGTTCGGCATGCAGGAGACAAATCCATGGATCGGTCTCCTGTGGGGAATCAGGCTTGCATTGCTCCTAGGCTGCTTTGAAACTTGCTCTTGCTAAAAACTCCCTCACCCTGAATTGAGGCAACAAATGTTTACTGCATATCTTTAAAGTAACTTCCTAAAATCTATGCTAAACCTCCCAAGTATGGGTGTAACCAGTTCAACCACTTTTCCCCTTTACATTTGCAAATGACCTTTATCTTTGAAGTGACTAGCAACATTCTTTCCTTTGTTATGGTAACCACCTAAAGTGAACCTGTGCATAGTAAATGAGGACCATCCCTGATGTAAGCTACCTAGAATATCAATAAAAGCCTGTTCAGGCAGGGGTCGAGGCCCTCGCTTTCTCACTTAGAGAGTAGACGCTCCATCCCTTTTTCTCCACCAGATTTCTTTAGTCCTTGTGAATTTATTTGTTGTTCGTCATTCGTCTGGAGTCATAGGACAAACATCCACAACACACGGACCGGTGGGATGGGTCCGCATCAAATAGAGACTGGGGGTGAGCACTGAGGAACTTCTATGGCAGTTGGGCAAAGTAATGTTTCATCAAATTTCACAATAAAAATTGGGGGATTGTATTTTGAAAGTCTTTGGTTTTTAAAATCTCATTTCTCTAGTAATTCATTTTAGTAAAAATGTACAAGTTTGCAACAGATTAGAAATAAAGACTGAGCTTGCCCCATGGACTATTGAGAAGCCTCATGCATTCCTGTATCCTTATGCATCTGCGCGAGGGACTCTCTGCTACAGATTTAAAGAAGTGATTCTCTGAGTTATAGAATATGGGCTTTTTTTTTTTTCATGATAAGATAGTGTCAACTTACCCCTATAGGGACTAGACACCCCCTTACACCACCACCATTAGAATCTTGTTCTAATTCACATGTTCCTGAATACCATTGACATGAAACTTCTTTTTATATGCTTACAAACTATTTTGATGTGTTTTGGAGCCCAGGAAGTCAGCCAGGCCTGGGATGAGACAATCTTTTTGTCACTAACTACGTCCACTCTGAAGTTCCCGGTGGTCTGTGGAGGTGGATCAGACAAGGATAATTTCCTCTTTAAACATTCCATTCCTCCTGTGGAAAATTGAGGTGCATGGGTCTTATGTGCCCATTTGTTTGTTGGCAGAGCCCAGGTCTCCTGGCCCAGAATTCCTTCTCTAGGCTCATAAGGATAGCCCAGGTCCAAAAGTTCACCAGGGGAATAGGCTGGGAATACAAGGGGCTGTGGGGTAATGGTAGTTAGACAAAGAACCAAGAACTAGATTTGGAAGGTGGGGAGGGGACAGGGGAACAGTGAGAAACTAGGACACAGCCCAGTGCAGGGAAGCTCTATCTTCTGGAGGTGTCAGATGAACCTGGTGTCAGAAATAAATTCTCTGTCAGCCCAACAATCTAAGCAAACAAAAAGCCAGGAGTTTCTTCCATCTGTTTACCTAATATTTTAACACTGCTTATTGGTGGGGTTGACATAACTCAGGCCTCCTGAAATAATACAAGGGCTTGTCCCCATCCAACTTAAACAATGAACTTGCAACTACCAAGATATTAGGCCAAACCATCACTGATTTCGCTGGGGTGTGCCCTTGTGCATATAAGCTCCCTGCCAAGCCTAGGAGGTCATCTCCATGCCCGTGAGCAGGAAACGGAGGAAGAACCTGCCATAAGAAACAGAGCCAAAGGGAAGAGATTTCAGAGAACCATCTAGCACAGTCTTTACTTAAACTCATAGCCTCAAGCAACAGCCCTCAGTACTATTTCTAGACCCGAAGTGAGTCACTTCGCTTCTCTGCACCTCAATTTCTTCATCTGTAAGATGGAGATATGCCTGTATTGGGTGCTATAAGTGCCCCACCTATACCCTGTAGACCCTTCCCGTTTTTTATCCCAATGACTTCTCTAACAGCAAGAGCCCACTCTACCTGTGCACTTAGAAGAGCTAGAGAATTAACAAGTCCAGGAGCAGCCTTCAACTAAAAACTAAAGGGAGTTGGAATATAAACACCCCAACTCCTAAGGGACAGAATTCTTGGGTACATTTTCTACAGTCTCCCAGGGTTCTCCAGCACGACTGAGCTTCAATTGTACATAGTAATGATGTGCTTGATAATACAATAGCTGCCTTCCATATCCTGTCTGTCTTCTCCACTCCCCACTGGGATCACCTCCCATAGAAAGTACTTGTACTTGAAACCTTATAATAAGGTCAGCTTCTGGGAGAACCCAAACTAAGAAACTTCCCAAATGTCTCAGTTGTTGGTAAGATCAGGTAAAGCTCAGACAAAAGTGCCCTGGCTAGTTACCTCAGTGGATTGAGCACTGGCCTGCAAACCAGAAGATCACTAATTTGATTCCTGGTCAGGGCACATGCCTGGGTTGTGGGCCAAGCCCCCAGTTTGGGAGGCTGAGGCAGTGTGCAAATGATTGATGTTTCTATCACACATTGATGTTTCCTTCTCTCCCTCTCTTCCCACTCTCTAAAAATAAATAAATAAAATCTTTTTTTTAAAAAAGCTTGGGCAAACATCAAGGTTATCATCATGAAATTATGGCATCTTTCCATATGCCAGGCAAAGGGAGCTACAAGTTGGTATTATTCTGGAGCTTTTGAACTCCAGGTGTTCACTGGAGACTTTCAGGTAGAAGGAACATAAGCTGTAAAAGACAGTAGAGTTGGAGCCTACTTGGGTTCTACCTGGTTTCATCAGTGATCACAACTTCCAACTCCAACTGGTGGTAATTTTTTCCAAAGAACAAACTCTGCCAACATACCAATCAACTAAGGAATATGTTTTGGGTATAATCTGGCCCCTAACTGATATCAAACAGAAGATGTGATTTGTAGCAATCTATGTAGAACTCAAAGAGAATACCTAACAATTAGCTGGATGAGACTAGCAGCAAATCCTGGAATTTTGTGTGAAACCAGAAAAAGATGGGGACTTGTTGAAAGAACACAGGAGCCCTGAAGGACCTCTGAATGGCCAGGGTTAAAATAATTTAAACAATAAAATAAATAATAATAGTATTGGATTATATAACCTGTAGAACAAAAAAAATACTGAATCTGTATTGATATAAATAACTACTTGATTAAATAAGTTGATGCAGCAGCCCTTGCCAGTGTGCCTCAGTTGGTTGGAGCATCATCCCATAAACCAGAGGGTCATGAGTTCAATTCTCTGTCAGGGCACATATGTAGGTTTCACTTCAGTCCCCAGTCAGGGTGCATACGGGAGGCAACTGAACAATGTTTCTCTCACAATGATGTTATTCGCTCCCTCTCTCTCCCCACCTTCCTCTCTCTTTGAAATAAAAAAATTTAATTATGTTTTATTGATTATGCTATTACAGTTATCCTGATTTTTCCCCTTTGCCACCTCTATCCAGCACCCTCAGGCAATAACCCCACCACTGTTCACGTCCATGGATCATGCATATAAGTTCTTTGGCTACTCCATTTCCTATACTGTACTTTACATCACTATGGCTACTCTGTAACTACTGATTTGTACTTCTTAATCCCTTCACCTCTTCACCCATTCTCCATCTCCCCCTTCTAATCTGGCAACCATCAATATTTTCTCCATATCCATGATTCTGTCTCTGTTCTTCTAGTTTGCTTAGTTTGCTTTTAAGATTCAATTGTTGATAGACATGTCTTTTTGCCATTTTATTGTTCACAGTTTTGATCTTTTCCTTAAATAAGTCCCTTAAACATTTCATATAATAATGATTTGGTGATGATGAGCTCCTTTAGTTTTTTCTTGTCTGGCAAGCTCTTTATCTGACCTTCGATTCTAAATATATCTTTGCTGGGTAATCTTGGCTGTAGGTCCCTGCTTTTTATGACTTTGAGTATTTCTTTCCAATCACTTCTAGCCAGCAAAGATTCTTTTGAGAATTCAGCTGACAATCTTATGAGAACTCCCTGTAGATAACTAACTGCTTTTCTCTTGCTGCTTTTAAGATTCTCTATCTTTAATCTTTGGCCTTTAAATAATGACGTATCTTGGAGTGGGCCTCTTTGTACCCATCTTGTTTGGGACTCTCTGTGCTTCCTGGACTTGCATATCTATTTTCTTTCACTATTTTTTCAAATAGATTTCCAACTTCTTGCTCTTTCTCTTCTACTTATGGCACCCCTATGATGTGAGTGTTCAGCCTCTTGAAGTTGTCCCAGAGGCTGTTTACACTATCCTCATTTTTATGGACTCTTTTCCTTCTTGTTGTTCTAATTGGTTGGTTTTTGCTTCCTTATGTTACAAATCATTGATTTGATTCTCAGCTTCACCCAGTCTAGTGTTGTTTCTCTGTAAATTGTTCTTTATTTCAATTAGTGTATTCTTAATTTCTGACTGGATCTTTTTATACTGTTGAGGTCCTCACTAAGTTCCTTGAGCATCTTTATAAAGTGTTTTGAGCTCTGCATCTGATAGATTGCTTGTCTCCATTTTGTTTAGCTCTTTTTCTGGAGTTTTGATCTGTTCTTTCATTTGGGCCATGTTTTCTTTTCTCCTCATTTCAGAAGCCTCCCTGTGTTTGTTTCTATGTATTAGGTAGAGCTGCTTTGACTCCAAGTCTTGGTAGAGTGGCCTAATGGAGT
>VMDR010031522.1:0-12026 GCA_007922815.1 Macrotus californicus | reverse complement strand
AAAATCAGAAATGAAAGAGGAGAGCTTACAACTGATACCAGAGATGCAAGGATTGTAAGAAATTACTGTGAACAACTAACTGTATGCCAAGAAATTGGACAACTTGGGTGAAAATGGATAAATTTCTAGAAACATATAATCTTTCAAAACTGAATCAGGAAGTAGCAGAAAACCTGAATAGATTGATAACAACTAATGAAATTGAAGGAGTAATCAAAAAACTCCCAACAAAAGCCCTGGACTACAGGCAAAGTTTACCAATCATTCAAAAAAGAACTAACTCTTATCCTTTAAAAACTACTCCAAAATTCAACAAGAGGGAAGACTTCCAAACTCTTTTTATGAGGCCAGTATTATCCTAATTCCAAAACCATGTAAAGATACAACAAAAAAAGAAAATTACAGGCCAATATCTCTGATGAACATAGATGTTAAAATCTTCAACAAAATATTAGCAAACCAGATCCAGCAATACATCAAAAAGATCATACACCATGCATGATCAGGTCTGTTTTATCCCAGGGGATGTATGGATGATCAATATCCACAAATCAATAAACATGACACATCATATAAACAAAATGAAAGACAAAACCACATGACCATATCAATAGAAACAGAAAAAGTATTTGATAAAACCCAGCACCCATTTATGATAAAAACACTCAGCAAGGTGGGAATAGAGGGAGCATCCTCAACATAATATAGGCCATATACAAAAACCTACAGCCAACATCATACTCAGTGGACAAAAACGAAAACCATTTCCTTTAAGATGGGGAACAAGACAGGGGTGTCCGCTATCATCACTCTTATTTAACATAGTTCTGGAAGTCCTAGCCACAGCAATCAGACAAGAAAAAGAAATGAAAAGAATCCAAAGTGGAAAAGAAGTAAAGCAATCATTATTCACAGCAACATGATATTATACATAGAAAACCCTATAGACTCCACCAAAAAACACCTCAACCTAAGAAGAGAACTTGGCACAGGAGCAGGATACAAAGTCAATGTTTAGAAATCAATGGCATTTTCATACACCAATAATGAACTATAAGAAAGAGAAACTAAGAAAACAATCCCATTTACTACTGCAACAAAAACAAATAAATACAGTACCTAGGAATAAATTTAACCAAAGAGGTAAAAGACCTGTACTTGGAAAACTATAGGGCACTGAAAAAAGAAATTGAGAAAGATGCAAATAAGTGGAAGCATAAGCCATGTTCATGGATTGGAAGCGTTAACATTGTTAAAATGTTCATACTACCCAAAGCTACCTATAGATTCAATGCAATTTCTATTAAAATACCAATGGCATATTTCACAGATCTAGAACAAAAATTCTAAAAATTTATATGGAACAAAACATGGCCCCACATGCATCAGCAATCTTAAGAAAGAAGGACAAACTGGAGGGGTCATAATATCTGATATCAAACTGAACTACAAGGCCACTGTAATCAAAACAGGTTGGTATTGGCATAAGCACAGGCACATAGATCAATGGAACAGAATAAAGACCCTAGAAATAAACCTATATCTTTATGATCAATTAATATTTGACAAAGGAAGCAAAAGAATACAATAGAGTAAAGATAGTCTCTTCAATAAATAGTGTTGGGCAGGGGAGAGCAACAAGGGGAAAAATGCAAACAACTGTAACGGAACAACAATTAAAAAAAGACTGACAGTCTGTCGGACACGGTGTAGTGGGAACTAAATTTTGTCCCATGCATAAACCATTCTGGGACATTCTTTGAGAAGAAACCATAATAGATGTCTAGGCTACAGCTCATCAAGTGGTACGACCTTGAAGTTAACAACAAGTCTCCCAGAGGAGGAGTTTTAGCAATCACTCCTGGCTAAAAGATCTAAGCGTCCAGGTGTCTACATGAGAGTGAGTGACTTAGAAAATATTGGTTTTCAATCTTTCCCAACAAAGTCCTTTGCTATGGGGGATTCATACATGATGCCAACCTCACCACATCCTCCAACAATGCCCAGGGAAAAAATAAACAAAAACTCTCATGCTCCAACAGGATTGAAGTATCCTTCCAGGCCTAGGATTCCAGTAGAGGCATGGCACCCAGTCCAGTGTTTTTCTAGACTACAAGATTAAACCTGAGGCTCTCCAAACCCTTCTTCCAGGGATGACCCAAGGCCCCCTAGGCCTATCCCTCTTCTCTGGCCTGCTTTGCACAACACTGTGCTGCTCCCAGCTCCCATGCCACCACAACGGCTCCTTGCAGTAACTTCCCACACTCACCGAAGAGCTTTAATAAGCACAGTTCTAATTAGTATTAATTCCAATAATTTTATTTAAAGTGTAGTCACTTAAAGTCAAAATGACATCTTAATGCCATCTCAGCACAGCAATTTGCCTGGAATAAGAACAGAACTTTGTTTTTGGAAAGACTTACTGCTGGATTTCAGACCACATCTTTTTTTTAAATTAAAATACATGCATTGTCTTCACAAACTCTTTGTGAATATTTCATGTGTTTTGAGCTGTATTTGCTGTACATGCCTTCACAGTGTGCGTATTATTCAAATACTCCTAACAGATGGTCTCAAGTGCTGCATATTACATAGCATTAAGTGAATGGCTTGGTAAACAAATGAGTCAAGGATTAAAATATTTTACAGCTTATAAATCATGCAAGATGTTCGATAATAGTACATTAACTTTTTTAACCCCTTTATTTTTATTTTTTAAAAGATTTTATTTATTTTTTTAGAGAGAGGAGAAAGGAGGGAGAGAGGGAGAGAAACATCAATGTGCGGTTGCCTCTTGTACATCCTCTGCTTGGGACCTGGCCCACAACCCAGGTATGTGCCCTGCCTGGGAATTGAATTGGTGACCCTTTGGTTTGCAGGCCAGCACTCAATCCATTGAGCCACCCCAGCCAGGGTGAAACCCTATAAATGTAAACATAAAGACATTAAATGTGCTGTTGGATCTGTCACTGGTTTATGATAAATAAATTCTTTCCTAAAAAAAAACATGGGCAAAGGACTTGAACAGACACTTCTCCAAGAAGGACATACAGAGGGCCCATAGACATATGAAAGGATGCTCAGCATCACTAGCCATCAGAGAGATGCAAATTAAACCACCATGAGATACTGCCTCACACTTGTCAAAATGGCCATCATTAATAAACCAACAAAAAACAAGTGCTGGCAAGGATGTGGAGAAAAGGGAACCCTGGTGCACTGTTGGTGGGAATGCAGACTGGTGCAGCCACTGTAGAAAACAGTATGGAATTTCCTCAGAAATTAAAAATGGTACTGCCCTTTGACGCAGTGATTCCACTGCTGGGAATATATCCTAAGAATTTTGAATCACCAGATCAAAAACTTATGCACCCCCATGTTCATAGCAGCACTATTTACAATAGCTAAGATTTGGAAACAGCCTGTGTGCCCATCAGTAAATGAGTGGATAAAAAAAAAGGTGGTGCACTTACACAATGGAATACTATGCAGCAGAAAGAAAGGAGCTCCTACCTTTTACCATAGCATGGATGAAACAGGAGACTATAATGCTAAGTGAAATAAGCCAGTCAATGAAAGACAAATACCATATGATCCCACTTATAAGAGGAATCTAATGAACAAAATAAACAAAAGAGCAAAATAGATCCAGAATTATAGAATCATGGAACAGACTGACAGCTGTAAGAGGGGAGTAAGGACATGGGTCCTGATTGAATAAATGTGAAGGGATTAGTCAAAGAACATATATGAAGGACCCATGGACATGGACAGTGGTTGGGGACTGATTATGGAAGTAGGGGCCTGACTGGAAAGAGGGATGGGCAAAGGGGGTGGGGGAGTGGGACAACTGTAATAGCATAAAATAAAATATTTTTAAAAAGAAAAAGTTATAACCCATGCTAAAAGGCAAAAACAAAACATAACACACACACACTTTGAAGAGACTGAGCAAATATCAGAAGCATATATATTTCCTATGTAGTGGGGATGTTGGAATTATCCAACCAGGCAATTTGAAGCAACTGTTATACGCTAAGAGATTTATTGGGAAAAGTAGACAGTATACTAGAACAGGCTGACATTGTAAGCAAAGAGATGGAAATTCTAAGAACAAAAAGAAATGCCAGAGATAAAAAACATTGAACATAAATGAATAATGCCTTGATGGGCTCCATAGTAGACTGGACATTGCTAGAGAAAAAAATGTCTGAAATTGAGGATATCTCAACAGAAACTTCCAAAACTGAAAATCAAAAAGAAAGGAAGACTGACAAAAATAGAAAAGAATACTCACAAACTGTGGGACAACTACAAGTGGCGTAGCCTACTTGTGATCGGACTACCAGAAGGAGGAGAGAAAGAGAAAGGAACAGGAGCAGTATTTGAAGCAGTAATAACTGAATTTTTTTCCCCACATTAATGTCGGCCACCAAACCACAGACAGTTCAGAGACTACCACTCAGGACAAATGTCCAAAATAAACTATATTTGGCACGCCCTATCCACATTTCAGAAAATCAGATAGACACCGTATTTATCGAGGAACAAAGATAAGAATTACATTGAACTTTTCAAAAGCTATGCAAGGGAGAAGACAGCGGAAGGAAGTACAGGATGAGCAAACGCAGGTTTACAGCTGTGCGCCCATGAAGCGGAGTTGACTCTTGTGTTACTCGTCAATTATTTTCCACGGAAAGAGCTGTGAACACACTGTTGCCGTGCCCTGTATTTAAAGTATTTTAAAGAAACCAACCTAGAGCTCTTACCCTGAAAAATTATCGTTCAAAAGTGAAGGTAAAATAAAGAGTTTCTCAGACAAACAAAAATCGAGGAATTTGCTGCAAATAGACCCGCCTTGCAAGAAGTGCTGAAGAAATTCTTCAGGAAGAAGGAAATTGATACAGTCCAGAAACCTGGATCTACATAAAGAAAGGAAGAGCATCAGAGAGTGAATAAACTGAAGGTAAAGTAAAATCTACTGATATCCCCACCTCATGTGGGTGAAAGTCCATGTGCAACACTTGACTCCCCCAAAACTTAAGTATCTGCCAGGGATTGGACCTGCGAACCCAAACAGATAACAAAATCCATGACTGCTCCAAGTCCCCTATATAAAATGGCATACATTAAAGCATCCAGTCAGCACTCCACACCCATGGACTCCCAAATGCAGATCAAAAAGAGTACAGGTATTTATTTTTTTAATCTGTATATAAGTGGGCCCATGCAGTTCAAACCCATGTTGTTCAAGTGACAAGTGTGTATTTCTTATTCTTTTTTAAAAATGTTATTGGGGTGACATTGGTTAACAACATGATATAATTTTCAGTGTATGATTCTATAATACATCATCTATATGCCTCATTTATTATTCTTATTAACCTAACAAGTGTCTGTTAATAATATTAATGGCAACAATGTATTTGATTATGTATGCTTTTGTATGGGTATATACGAAAGGTGCTCTTACAAAATAATCCCAGAGTGGAGTTCCTTGATTTCTTACTCAAATGAATTGAAAATTTACGACCACACAAAAATCTGCATTCAGATGTTTGTAGCAGCTTCATTCATAACTACCAAAACATGCAGGAACTAAGTAGGTGAATGGATTGAAAACTGGTACATCCAGACAATGGACTATCATTCAGTGCTAAAACAAAATGAACTATCTAGTAACGAAAAGAAGCTAATTTGAAAGGGCTACATACTATATAATTCCAATTCCGAAAAAGATCATTCTGAAAAAGGCAAAACTATGGAGACAATAAAAAGATCAAAGGTTGTCAAGGGGAAGGGATAGGAATAAACAGGCAGACACAGAAGATTTTTAGGGCAGAGAAATTATTCAGTATGATATTACAATGGTGGAAATATACCATCATACATTTGTCCAAACCCACAGAATGCCCAACATCAAGAGTGAATCTAAGGTAACCCATGGACTCTGTGTGATGATGATGTGTCAATGCAGGTTCATCAGTTTTAACAAACGTTCCCTGGTGGCGGAGATTTTGATGGTGGCGGAGGCTGTGCTTGTGTGGGGCAGGGGTATATGGGAAATCTTTGTACTTTCTGCTCAATTTTGCTGTAAACCTAAAACTGTTCTAAAAAATTGTTTTTTGGTTTTTTACAAGCCACAAGTAACAGAAACATGAGCAAAATTGTTCTGTGATTATTTTTATGGTGATTACATTGCTGATTTTCCTGATAGAGTGTGAGAAAGTGTTTCAGATATGTTAGTAAATTTCTAACCACCTGCCCATTCCTTCCAGAATTCTAAAAGACTTTAGAACTCATGTGTCAACAACAATGCTTTGGATTGGGAAAACCATTTACTCTCCCTAGAAATGCAGCTCCAGAATTTAAATCCACATTAAATCCACAGGAATAAGAAGGGAACGGTGTGAAGATGGATAGCCTTGTAAGCCTCTTAGACTCTAATGTGCAAACTTGCTATTGAGAAATCCTGCTCACAGGAACCCAGTAGAGATCAGGATGTGGTCAAACCTGTCCTGCTCCCTGTGGATCCTGAATGTTTACCTCCAGAAACTTGTGCTTAGCTCTAACCAATCAAGTTATTCAAGGAAACACAGGACACTCCTACTTTTCTTGGCTCCATCACTATTTTCCACACAGACGAAATGCACTCTGGGTCAGGATTAGCACTGTAACACACCTGAACACTCACCTGTTTGGAATGGAGAAAGAGTGGTTGTTAATCTCCTCATCTGTGATATAAAAATGAAATTCACTCTATCTGAGACCTTGATGTTAAAACATGATAGAGTTTCATGTTAAAAAATCTAATTGAATCCAACTCAGTCCAGACTTTGGGTGAAGCAAGGACTTTAGGGCTCCACCTGGGAAGGGGCTGGACCTTGTACATAGGGAACTTTGTGCAAGATGGAGAACAAGTCAACTTCCCAAAAAAGTAAATGTGAGGTGGGGAGAGGGGAACTGATAGGGACTATGAGGAGTTTAGAGTCCCCTCAGGCTTCCCTGGGCTCTGACAGGGTTCCACAACCTCTTCTTTGGGGCTCCTCTCTGAGCACCTACCGAATGGTCCAATATGGTGGCTCAGGATGGGCTCCTTGGTTGTCCTCCACCCATTTCACACCTTGTTTCCCAATTCATTTCAACCAACCCTGAGGCTCACCCAGCAGGACAAGGCTACCGTGATGGCCACAAAGGTGAGTCAGTGGCAGGGAGTCTTCGAGAACCCCCTGGGTGTACAGATCAGAAGAAGACTAAGTCAAGGGAGGTGGAGTGACTCACCTGAAAGCACTCAGCAAATGAGCACCACCCAAGAGGGTGGTCAGTCACCAAAGGGGTTACACTTATTCACTGTGCCAAAGTGAACTAGGCCAAGTGTCTGACTCCTTCCTTGAAACCTTAGGAAGAAGGGAGACGAAATTGTAAGCATTTCCTGCAGTCCTTCTGCATTATGCCCTAGACATATTTTTGTTCAGGGTACATACAAATGTTTTCTTCACCCTAAAAGCTTCTGGCAGACATGTCTGGTCCCATCTCAGCTGGGGATCCCATCAGATCAGCTAGTCACTCCCTGCACTGGCTCTGGTCAAACTCTCCAATGTTCTGACAAAGACTCCCTACACATCTAGCCCCACTGAAACTGGGGCCTTTCTAATGACAACAACTTCCAGTTACTGCTCTCTACGACTCTGCTAGGTGCTTCATAGTTTTTAAACCATTTTATCTTCATGATAACCCAGAAGGGCATCACCATTTCTGTGGTACCGAGAATAGTACATTAATTAATAGTACATTGATTTTCTCCAGTCTGTGACAGAGAGAGGAGAGAGAGAGAAACCAAAAAGAAGAGAGATTTTAAAAACTATGCTGAGAGCCTCAGCTAAGACTGGAGGCCAGATTCTTCCAAATGAGCTTCACTCAGGGGGCTGTGGCTTTTGGTCCCCACTCCAGCTCCCAGACATGGTCCCCACAGGCCCTCCTGAAATAATTCAACTTAAACTTTTTTATTATTATTCCATGCTTACATCAGACCTGGAGCCCAAGCAAGGTCCACAGCCTCCAGGTCCTCGACTATCTAACTGACTGACTCGATTATTTTGTATCAGGATTTTCATCAAACAAAGAAGTGCAACGGATGGGAAAGGAGAGAGAAAGGAGGAGGGGAGAGAAGGAGAGAGAGCACACTGGAGCAGAAACTCCCTATACCAGGAGGGGAATTAATAGTAGTGCGTAGTAGTGTGTCAATCCACACATGCAAAAGCACGCATATATGCAGGGGCTTGTACACATACAAAGAGATATGTAATGCATATATGTCATGCTAATGGATAAAACGGGAAAGATTCTGCTGTACATGACTGTGAGTCAGTTTGAAACTGAAATGATAAAGGCAGCTGAAAGCTGTTTCCTGAATGACAAATGCAACTCATCCATCTCAACCAAAGGAGCAGGAAGAGGGACCACGTGAGCATACCGTGACCACCTGGCAGGATCAGAGCAGCTCTGAGATCTTGTCTTCCCCGTCACCAGGGAAGGTTACTGACTGCGGGGTAGAAAGTGCTCCATCCATCCCTGCCTCTGTGCCTTCACCCACCTCTCATTTCTCCTTCTCCTCCTTAAAAGGCCCCATGTAAGTCTTCCATTCCTGGCAGGTTTTCCCTGACCCACACAAGCTCACAGTTTTCAGTGAGCGTGGAACCCTACGTGACTCCCTCCCAGTACTGCTGAAGCGGTTGTGAGAAGTTGCGAGATGAGCTATAC
Organism: Macrotus californicus; assembly: GCA_007922815.1. Lineage (NCBI taxonomy): Eukaryota > Metazoa > Chordata > Mammalia > Chiroptera > Phyllostomidae > Macrotus > Macrotus californicus. The sequence goes on along the minus strand of VMDR010031522.1, from coordinate 3,266 downwards.
AAGCGCTCCGGGCAGCAAGTCCAAAACATGATAGGTATGTACTCCAAATGAAGTCTACTGCGACTGTGCAGAAAATAACAGAGAACAGAAAGATAAGTAAAAGTGTAAGTTTTTGTACAATTTTTTCATTTTAAAACATCAGGATTTTTTTCAAACATAATGATAGTACAGGCCTATGAACCCTGGCTGTGCCAGGTGAGGTTAGGAACACAGTATCTCATTTATCTGCCACGGTCGCCCTAGGAGGTGAACCCTACTGTCATCCCCGCTTGACAGAGGAGGAAAACTTGCCCAAATTCACATAGCTAGGAAGGGGGCGTGGAGCTTCACGTGGCCTCCTCACCACTTTGCATCCCTTGTTCTTCTTCTAGGGCCAGAAGGTTTACCTTCAAAATAGCACCCCTAAGCACTGCAAGTTGAGTTTGTTAATAAAATACATTAGTTTCTAGAAATTTTACTTAGTCCCTCTTGAAGGGGGCCCTCCTAATCATGTTATTCTGGACTTTAAAAAATATGCAACATAGTTATTATAAACTTGAAAGATAAAAAATATTCTTTTAAAAATATTTAATTTATTTATTTTAGAGAGAGGGGAAGGGAGAAAGAGAGGGAGAGAAACTTCAGAGTGTGGTTGCCTCTATCGTGCTCCCAACTGGGGCCCTGGCCTGCAACCCAGGCATGTGCCCTGACTGGGGATCAAATCGATGACCCTTTGGTTTGCAGGCCAGTGCTCAGTCCACTGAGCCACACCAGCCAGGGCAATAATATTCTTTACTATTATAAATTGCTTATTTGTAATATCATGACCTGAAACTTAAACATTTACTTCTTATCTATTAGAAGCTTGTGAATATAGTGATGAAAATACTGACACAGCTTCTATCTTTGATCTATGGAGAAAGCAGACATACGTGAACAACTACATGCTTGGGCTTTATTATACAAAACCAAGAAGTGCAGATTCCTGAGATAGCATGTAACTTGGGAGGAGAGTGCTCCCTGAGAAAGTGGGCTTTGAGCTGAGATCTGAGCGATATGGATCTCAGATCTGGACTGGGAGAAGAGAGCATTCTGGGTACAGAACTTAAATTCCAGGTACATATGCCAAGACATAGAACAAAGGGATGGATAAGGATTGGGCACATCCAATTCCACCCCCTCTCCTGAAAACTGAACCCCATTTTATTCTGGCAATGGGCAGAGGCTCCTTAGTCTCAGTGAGGGTAGGCCCAGCCTCCAGACCCAGAAGATGAGTCATAATTGGTTGGCTAATTATTCCTCACCCCTTTCTCAGTGACTGGTCGGGGTGGGCATATAAAATACAAATAGAATGCTGGAGAGCTCCTGGGAAAATCTGGCTTCCAGACAAACCTTCAGAGCTCAAGAAGAAAGGTCCTTCCTTTTTCCTGCTTCTGTGAATATATGGCACTGTGGCAATTTGGAATCGGTGACAATCCTAACAACAGCAATCCACCATGCCAAGGATTGCAGAATGGGAACCCAGAAAGAGTCTGCCTCCTTGACATTGCTGAGCCACTGATCAATCAAATTCTGGAAGTGCCTCCCCCAGGATTCTTAGTGTGTGGGATCACTAAAGGCCTTTAAGCCATTGTTGGTCAGATGTCCTCTTTTTTGTAGCCAAATGCAACCTCAACTGATCTATGTGTAAAGGATTTCCTTCAGCCATCTATATCTGTTATTACCTCTCAGAGTGCAGGGGGCAGGTCTCACTGGAGGGCTCACAGCTGAGGTCATAGCAAAGGTGGGGCTGCAGCCATCTGAAGGCTCCGCTGGGCTGGTTGCCCCAGGTCACTCACTGACATGGCCCGAGGCCGATGCTGGCAGTTAGCTGCAGGGACACATGGTCCCTTTATGTGGCTTCATAGAGGGAGTACCCCCCGCCAAAAAAAAAAGAGTGCTCCCAGAGGCTTGGGCAGAAAAAGCAAAGTTTTGATGACCTATTGCTCGTAAAAAGCAAATAACAGAGCCAATCCAGATTCTAGGGGAAAATACAGGGAAGTGTTAATTCAGTGAGAGTACAATCTTGAAGACTAGCTTCCATCCCATTGAAGGGGTTTAAGTGGTGAGTGACATTGTCAGATGGTTGCTGTGTCGAGTGAACTAGAGGAAAGCAAGATAAAATGAGGCCAATGAGGTGGCTTTAGAGGGCTGGACTCCCTATATCCGTGCTGTCCCTCCAGTGTGTAGTGACCAATCATCCCTTCTCTCCTGTGCACTGACTGGCTCAAGGTCAGGCAGATCCAAGCCAATCTGGGCTCAGGAGACTTGAGCAGAGCTCTGAGAAAGTTGGTTCCTTGCTCTTAACAAAAAAACCTCGAGAAACCAATCTCTCTCTTGGCCTGGACATGAAAAAGGAATCATGCAAAACTGATTACCATCAGCTGCTACCTTACAGCCAGAGATGAGTACTGGCCTTAAAACGACCTTGACATTGGTCTTTAAAAAGAAGTTAACAGCCTGAGTAGTGGAACGAATGTCCCAGAAGAAACAGTCTTCAGTAGCTTTGTTGAGCCATAAAACTGAAGCTATCCAGGGATGACATGAAACTCATTTTTTATATTATTCATGAATAATTTGCATGATAAGTGTCACTATATATTTTGCAAGGCTACAAGTATACTTAAAAACATTAGAGTTGGTATTCAGAAGGATATGGGCTGGGACCTTGGGCAAAGGTGGAAGTAAATGAATGGATGAATAAACTACAAGTGATTTATAACCTTAGCAGTCTGAATAACTCAACTTTCTAACCCTACAATAAAAATAATTACAATAATTAATTGAGAGCCCTTAAGAAAGGTCCAAGTTATAGCTGCAGAAATGGGTCCAAGGGTGTGTATACAAAACTACATGTTTTGCCCTGGCTGGTATGGCTCAGTGGATTGAGTGCTGGCCTGTGAACCAAAGGGTCGCCGGTTTGATTCTCAGTCAGGGCACATGCCTGGGTTGCAGGCCAGGTCCTCAGTAGTGGGTGCACAAGAGGCAAACACACAATGATGTTTCTCTCCCTCTTTCTCCCTCACTTCCCCTCTGTCTAAAAATAAATAAATAAAATCTTTTTTAAAAACTACATGTTTTATTTGTTTGTGGAGTTATTGGAGATTTAAGGGATTTTCAGTTAATTTTGTTATGACAACAAATGCATTTGGTTTTAGTCTAAACAGAAGTCTCTCCACATCCCACGTAAGCTATTACTCCATTGTTTAATACACATAAATCACTAATAACAGTAGCTGACATACAAT
>VMDR010031521.1:0-12011 GCA_007922815.1 Macrotus californicus | reverse complement strand
ATTTTCACCAATATGTTCCCTAAAGCAAGGAACATAAAAGAAATAATAAATAAATTGAATTTCCTCAAAATAAAAAGCTTCTCCATGGCTAAAGAAAACTTCAGCAAAATGAAAAGGGAACCAACCATGGGGGAAAATATATTTGCAAATGATACCTCAGACAAGGGTTTGATCACAAAAACATATAAAGAACTCACACAACCCCACTCCAGGAAGATAAACATCCAATTAAAAAAGGAGCAAAGGACCTGAACAGACACTTCTCCTAGGAGGACATACAGAGGTCCCACAGACATATGAAAGGATGCTCAGTATCACTAGGCATCAGAGAGATGCAAATTAAAACCACAGTGAAATACTACTTCACACTTGTGAGAATGGCTATCATAATGAAATCAACAAACAAGTTTCTGGCAAGGTTGTGAAGAAAAGGGAACCCTAGTGCACTGGTGGTGTGAATGCAGACTGGTGTAGCTCTGACAGAAACAGACCCATGAGTGGGGACAAATACTATTACTAAATGGACCCCTCCTTCTCCCTGGGTCCCCCTGTACTTGGTTTGCCTTTCCTGCCATCAGGGAATTGTAGCTCTCAATGTCAGAGACTGGTGAAAAGGAAAGGAATTATTCAAAAGTTATACAGACTTAAGAGTGATGACTTAATGTCTTCATTAAAATCCCAAAGTCCCTTAAAACACCCACAAACACATACAGTCCTTCCTCCCTTTGCCCAGTCTGGGTTATTGTATCTCAGGAGAAGAATAGAAATCCCTGTCTCTGGTAGCCCCCAGTTCTTTCCAGTAATCTGTGCTCAGCTCGCAGGCCTCCTGCAGTTCCCAGCACCATCAGCTGTGTTTCCACCAGGATCTCCAATTCTTAATCTAAATGTGTGTGGCACCTTCTCCTGGCCTATCAGGAAGAGTCCTTTCACCCCTTTCCTTCCTGTAGCGTCTCTCCTGTATCCTTCCAAACTGCTAAGAGAGAGTTCTGTATCACTGCTACATCTTGCTTTCCAGCTTCCTAAGCTGTGTGGCAAAGGGAGCCCCAAAGCCTTGTCGTTCTCCCTTTCTTGCCAAAAGCTGCGTGGTCCCAACTCTTTACTCCAAAGCTCATGGTCCCCTCTTTGCAGGGCTACTGTGCCTGGATTAAAATCCCAGAGCCCCATTTCCAACTCCTCCCACAATTGGCTACCCCTGCCAGTATTCCTACATTTTTCAGGCTTTTCTGGGCTGCCATAGTAAGTCCAGGCAGGTGTGGCCCCCGTGGCATGGAGCCAATCATCTCCAAGATCACTCAGGCACTGTAACCAGAGGGAGTTGCCTTCCTAGTTACATCATGGGTTAAAGTCACTTCCATCTCCCTGGCTCAAAGCAAGGCCACAACTGTTTAACATATTCATGCAACCAGTTAAAAGTTATAGATATGTTAAATGACCTTGCCTGAGGTTAGTTGCAAAACTTGCTATGCAGAACAACTCTCAATTGCCCTGCTCCATGTTCCCATCCCCCAGTTCAGACTTGTGGGGGTGAGGACATCCTATATTTTTTAATATTTCCTGGACACCCAGAGTTTTGAACCCCATTACAAATCACTATTTGCTGCCCCCCCTCCCCCGGCTGCATCCTGTTACATAACCACTGTGGAAAACAGTATGGAATTTCCTCAGAGAAACTAAAAATGAAACTGCCTTTTGACCTGGCAATTCCATTGCTGGGACTATACCCTAAGAATACTGAAACATCAATTCAAAAGAACATATGGACCCCAATGTTCATAGCAGCACAATTTACAATATCCAAGTGCTAGAAGCAATCTAACTGTTCATCAGTAAATGAATGGATCAAAAACTATGGTACATTTACATGATGGAATACCATGCAGCAGAAAGAAAGAAGGAACTCCTACCTTTTGCAACAACTAGGGTGGATCTGGACAGCATTATGCTAAGTGAAATAAGCCAGGGGGTGAAAGACAAATACCATATAATCTCACCTATAATTGGAACCTAATAAAAAAAAACAAAGAAGCAAGCAAAATATAACCAGAGATGTTGAAATTAAGAACTAACTGACAGTAACCATAGGGGAGGTGGGAGGTGATAATGGGGAGAAAAGGGAGAAAGGATTTCAGGAACAAGTATAAAGGACACGTGGACAAAGCCAAAGGGGTGTAGGATTGAGAGTGGAAGGTGGGTTTGGCTGGAGTGGGGGGAAAATGGAGACAACTGTGCTTGAACAACAATAAAAATAAATAAATGAGAAAGAAAGAAAGAACAGAAGAAAGAAAGAAAAAGAAAGAAAGAAAGAAAGAAAGAAAGAAAGAAAGAAAGAAAGAAAGAAAGAAAGAAAGAAAGAAAGAAAGAAAGAAAGAGAAAGAAAGAAAGAAAGAAAGAAAGAAAGAAAGAAAGAAAGAAAGAAAGAAAGAAAGAAAGAAAGAAAGAAAGAAAGAAATTTAAAAATTAGAGAAAAAAATACAATCTGGCTAGTTTAGTATGTGTTTGCAGCTGTAGTCCATTGCTGTGCTTTGGTATCCAGGCTCCATCTTGGATGCAGGTTCCTAATAGGCTGTGGACCAGTACCAGTCTGTGACCTAGGGGTTGGGGATTCCTGCATTAAAACACAAATGTAAATGTTATCTCAGTTATGATCCATTCTCTGATCCTCAAAATGTAGATGATTGATTCCTTTTGAGAACCACCATTGCAATTTGTAACCCTTTTAGTATGTGTAGTGCATTTTTGTAATTTTGTCACTGAAAATGGGGAGGGATGGAGAAGTGCTAAAGATGGCACATGCACATGACCTCTGCAACTGGGACACCTCATACAGAACACAAAAAAGAGGCATGCAACTGAAGTGTCAAAAACTGGGAAGATTATTGGATGGGAAGGACATACCCTCCCATCTACTTCTGCTGTGGAGGGATTTCCCAGTTAGCCTTTAAAAGAAGAAAGCATATACCAGAATTCTGCTTTCTCAGATTCTCCCATCCTTCTGGACCAATAAGGGCTAGATTACTGGGCTCTGGACCTTGGGTACTGGGTGGCCTTCGGAGCATTTCCCAGGGCCCCTCCCTGAGCACTCCAGAGTAGGCTTGGAGCAAAGCAAGCTCTGGTTAGTCGAATCTGGGAGGCGAGGGCCAACAAGTCTCTGGCCCCTTCTCCAAGCAGGAGGCAGTGGTGGCTGCCACCTGCCTGTGGCCCCCACCAGTGCAACCTATCCGCTACAACCCCAGTGCAGCTAGGGAGGGTCAGGCCCCATGAACAGGGGGTCTGGGTGAGAACTAAATATTTTGGGGGAGGCCATTGCTTGAGTTCACTTATTGTGAGATTGGTTGACAGAAAAACTTACTTGTGGGCATTTGTTATAATAATAGAGTTGGGAATGTCAGTTTTCTCTGTATGTGTCCAGGTAGCCTGGCTTCTTTTGGTCATAGGGTTGGGTCTGTGTGTATCTGGGCCAGCAGGGGCTGTTCTGGGTTGGTTTCTGAAGGGAGCTCATTGAATAGAATTTTAGTGTATTGGGGTCCATGTAGCCATTATCCAATGTCCAGGGAAGTATTGGTTTATTACTGTAATGTTGTGTGGCCTGTGTATATTTTAGATTGTAGGAAAAGGTTGCCAATGGGTGATTCCCTAGATTACTACACTATTATGAAACTGGAAGAGTATTACCAATAGTTGCACAAATGGTATTAAATCTGTTATGTCAAGGCATTTATGTCCTTACATAATGGGATTTCACCAGAGATAGAGGTCTATTTAATGGTGCAGAGAAGGCAAGGGGCCTTGAAACCTCTTTCTAATAGTACACAGGAAGAAAAGGAGATGGCAATGGGCCCCCTTAATTCCATGAACTCAAGAAACACAAGGTTCATAGCAGAAAGACCCTCTATGTCATCATTCCCATCACAGGATACCCCTGAAATAGAGCCCAAAAGGCAATGACCCCACCCCTGTAGGAGGAAGGATGGGTCTCCCCCTTGAAGACTCATCAAGGCACCCAATTTGGCCAGGCAGCCTGCCTATCCTGAGCAAGACATTTTCATTTGAGGCAATATCCCTTAGGTAGAGTAAATCAGGAAGACCATCCCACTGGCTATTATTGGGCTTACACTCCATTCTCTACTTCAGACTTACTGAATTGGAAGAATTCAACCCTTCATTCAGAGAATAAAAGATCTTATCACCTCCATTTTTGTCACTAATCATCCAACATGGGAAAATGTATAGGCTCTCTTCAATATCTTGTTAACAGCAGATGAGAGATGTCTGGTTAAAAGTAAAACTAATGAATAGGCCTAATATTTCCAAGAGAATCACAATGGGACCCCCAACTCAGCTGGGGCAATCCCCTTGATGGAGCCTGACTGGATCCAAAATTGTGGGGGCCTATCCTTCCTGGAATGTTACAGAAAGTGTATACTAGAAGGACTTAAGAAAGGGGTACTTAAACTAAAGAGCCTAAATATGATACAGGCCCTTCAGAAAAAGCCAGATGAGAACCCTTCTGAAATTTTAGAGAGGATCTCTCAGGCCTATAGAAAGTGTACTGGTGCTGATCCACAGGCACCAGAGAATGTGAAGATGGTGAATGTGACTTTCATTGGGCAGAGTACCCTGGATATCAGAAAGAGCCTCCAGAGTTTAGATGGGACATTAGGAATGAATCACTCTAAACTGGTAGACAGAGCCTTTAAAGTCTACAATGCCTGGGAAGCAAGGAAGATAAAGCAGGGCATGTTGTTCTTAGAAAAAGTGTAGAGAGACAAGAGAAAGAGGCAGGACCATAAAGAGAAAAAGAGAGGCTCACAAGGTGCCAATCAATGTGCCTATTGCAATGAAGAGGGCCACTGGAGATAGGAGTGTCTGAAATTCAACAGGAAAAAAGGGATGGAAACCCTCACCGGGAAATGCTAAAAAGGTGAAGGGAGTTTGATGATGAATCAGGATGTCTAGGGGCTCCCTTGGACAGCTCCTGACCTATTACTATATCTCCACTACATAAGCTGGGTACAGTTGATGGTGGGGAATAAGCCATTTGATTTTCTCATAGATATGGGAGCTAATACTCAGCTCTGAATACAAGAGTAACCAAGAGCAACCATCGCTGGGCTGAGATTTACTTTGCAGATTGCACATCCAAATAACTTTTTCTCCTGAAAAGCAGCAACTATGTATAGAGGTCCCACTTGAACATGCTCTCCAGCTCCAGGCATTCCTGACTTGCCCAGAAGGTCCCATAGGTGAACTCTTCTCTCCTGAGATCTATGGACAGGTTGATCAAACCCTTTGGGCTGATAGAATCCCAGGTAAAGAGGTTAACATCTAACCCATAAAAGTTAACCTAAAATAGGGAACATGGATCCGCAGAAGCAAAAAAGAGGATATGAGGTATTGCCTCACAAGGCCCAGATTTGCAAACAGGAAGTGGTATACCTGGGATTTCTACTGAAACAAGGTATCAGGAGCTTTAAGTCAAATAGAAAGTAAACCATTGCTACTTTAAAAATCCCAGAGATCTGAAACCACCTTCATGTGTTCTTAGGGATTACGGGGTTTGGTTAATTTTGGATTCCAAACTTTGGATTTATAGCAAAACTACTGTACTACTCCTTGAAAGTACTGGACTCTGAACTTTTCTTTTTTAACTTTTTTTTATTGTTGTTCAAATTGGAGAGGATGTGGAAAAAAGGAAACCCTAGTGCACTGTTGGTGGGAATGCAGACAGGTGCAGCCACTGTGGAAAACAGTGTGGAACTGAAAAGTAAAAATGGAAGTACCTTTTGACTAGACTCTGAACTTTTCAAATGGACAAGGGATTACCAGGTAACATTTGATACCTTAAAGAAAAAGCTGGTTTTGGTGCCTGCACTAGGATTGACTAATTTACAGAAATCTTTCAAATTTTACATTCATGAAAGACAGGGGGATTAGACTGGGTTTACTAACCCATACTCTGCAAAATATTCCCAGACACCAGCCTATCTCTCAAAGAAGTTAGATTACATGACAAAGGGATAGCCACCATGTTTTTGAGCAGTAGCAACTACCTGTGACAACTTAAAGGAAGCTGAAAAGATTACTTTGGGAGAACCTACTATGGTATTGGTACCAAACTAGGTCCTAATTCTATTAGAACAGAAAGGAGGGTATTGGCTGATGACAGGGCATATGGAGAAATGTCAAGCCATTCTGTTCGGCAACCCAAATGTTACCTTGCATACTACCACAACTTTCAATCCAGCCACTCTGGTCCCAGACACAGATCAAAATTCAGCCCTCCAGCATAACTTCTTGGAAATTATTGACCAAGTTTATTCCAGCAGGTTGAATCTACTGGATCAACCATTGGTGGCACCATACTGGAAGCTATAAATAGACAGGAGCAGCTTCATTGACAATGGCCAATGATGAGCAGGGTACACAGTAGTCTCCATTGACAAGGTAATAGAAGCCCAAGCCCTTGGTCTGGATACCTCACCATGAAAGGTGGAAGTGGTAGCCTTCAGGAGAACCTTAGTACTATCTCAGGGAAAGAAAGTTAACATCTACATGGGCTACAAATATACCTTCATGGTAATCCATGCCCATGGGGCAATATGGAAGGAGAGAGGACTCTTAACCTCAGATAACAAAGATGTTGAGTATGCAGAGGAGATTTTACAATTGCCAGAGGCAGTGAAGATTCAATTGGACCAGCTTGCTTTAATGCACTGCCCAGGATACCAAAGGGATATTTCCCAAATGAGCCAGGGAAACCAAACTGCTGATAAAACAGCAAGACAAGCAGCTGCAGGACCATCATGCTTAGAGGTTTTGGTCCCTTGCTTGGATTTGTCAAAATTTAAAACTTACTACACAGAATGAGATGAGGAATGAGCCCATAAATGAGGATTCACTGACACTGATTCCAATTCTATGTGGAAGATCAACACCCATGATATGATTTTAATTCCTAAGGCTCTAGTGTATCCCATCAAAAACCTACATGAAGGGCCCCATTATAGAAGTGATGCTTTGATGGACCTCATTAGGCCACATTTGAAGGGCCCCCATTTACAAAGAACTGTTCAGAGGATTCCCCAAGCCTGTCAGATATGTGTCAAAGACAATCCTAAAACAGAATACACCCCAATAAAAAAGGAAGAACAATATAAAGGGTTATGCAATTTTAGGAATGGCAAGTAGACTTTACAAAAATGTCTAAAACTAGAGAGAATTTCAAATTTTTATTAGTTTTTGTGTACACTTTTTCCAGATGAGTAGAGGCATATCCCACTAAAACTGAGAAGGTGACTGAGGCAGTGAAACTTCTACTTAAATAAATAATTTATAGGTCTGAACTTCCTCACAGTATTCAGAGTGACATTGTCGTTGGCTTCAGAGATCTCCCAGAAGGCTGTACAGGCACTGAAAATAAGGTGGAAACTACAATCATCTTAGAGACCACAATCTATTGAAAAGACTGCGAAAATGAATCACACAATAAGAAGACCCTGGCAAAAATATTCCAGTAAACACATTTGAAATGGTACCAGGGTCTTCCCACTGCTTTACTCCAGACTAGGGCAGCACCCAGAAGTGGGTTTATGTTAAGCCCTTTTGAAACAGTTTATGGGAGACCCCTCCAATTCTCAGTTCAAGGAACCCCTCAGCCCCAGATTTGAAGAATGAGTGAAAAATTAAGCAATATGTACATTTAAGGCAAACACTATCCATTCTGCACAAGTTTGCTCATTGCAGGTCTACCTACACATCTGACAAATGTTTACACCAGTTCCAACTGGGGGACAAAGTCTTACTAAAGACTTGAAAGACCTGAACAGTACTTAGGTGAGTAATGTATTGGTCCCTACGATATCCTACTGACAACACATTAATCTCTGAAGCTTCTAGGAATTAAGCATTGGATCTACCACACACAAATAAAATGGATGCCACCTGAGGACAATTCAGACACTCCTGCTGTGGTTGATGCTGAAACGGAAAGCTGGACTGGCACTTGGAAGGAGATTTGAAATTTCTATTTCAGAAGAAGAAAGCAGACCCCAATGCAAAGTGACAATATTCCTTTACTTTATTTATGTATTCACATAAATTTTTAGCTGCCAGATACTGAGTCTGAGTGTGGTCCATTCCATCGTTAAAAATGACAAGGACTGAAAGTGAGTTATGATTATCTCTAAGTGAGTAAGAAGGTCTATGAAGGTTGCAGAAGGTGTGTAGAAAGTTTTAATCCATACAGAAAGCTAAAAAAATAATTGTGAAGAGTGTAGAGGCCATAGAAGGATGTAAAAATTTTTTTTGAAAGAAAAGAAATGTCAGTGCTTGGGTTAAGTTATTCTTTGCTTTAGGTTTTGTTTTGTTTCTTGCTTTGTGATCTTTTGGGGACTTGGGAAACTTAACTGTTTTATTTAAACTGAGAATCCTCTGTCTCTGCCACTAAAAGTTTTGTGCCATTTGGGACCTAGGAAAGGTCATTTGAAGTACCACTTGGCAAGAGAACACATCTCTACCACTTGGGGCTTTGTGCCATTTGGACCTAAGAAATGTCATCTGGTGCCTGATGGAGCCAGCAGGGGCAAGAGATTGTCTCTGCCATGAGACCTGTTGGTGAGAGGTCACATCTCTGCCAGGAGACCAATGGATGCCCTGGTAGTCTAGAGAATGCTTTTACTGTTGGTACTTCATGCTATTAGTGCCAGGTAAAATCTGTCTCAGGTGAGAACATATCTCTGTTGTGTGGGGCTTTGTGCCATTTGGGACTTAGAAAAGGTCATCTGGTGCCAGTGAGAACTGGCTTGGGTGAGAGAATGTCTCTACAATTGGGGCACAGTGCCATTTGGGACCTGACAATGGTCATCTGTGTGACCAGTTAGTGAGACTCGTTGGTGGGAGGAAAGATTCTAAGGCTAGTATTAGTCTCCTCTTATTTATTTATTTATTTTTATCTTTGGAATTCTGGTTTTTTGCTTTAGATATTTTTGTCTTGTTTCTGTTTTAAAAAGAAATTGAGGTTTCCTAAGGATAGTTAAAATTTCACACCAATTGGAAAAGTAATGAAAGATATAAAGTATGGAATAAAATTTTGGTGAATATTGGAAGGACATGGATTTTTCTTTTTGTTTAATATTTTTCCCTACCTGACTCCTCTAAAATTTGGCATTCTTAATGAGTAAGAATATAAAATTTGCTTTGCATGCAACATGCAATACCAGTTTCAAATTATGGTTTTAATAGCCAAGACTTTTACTGGAATGTCATGCTTAAAGGAGGCATGAGTGGCTCTAGTTGTTACCAAAAAGCCTTGAGGATCTAAGATTGACTGGGGAAGCTAACAAAATCCCATTGGAGAAATGGTCTGGTACATTGTTTGTTCATGTGGTTCAAGGCAGTCTTTCCAGGGAAGGAGCAATGGTTGCTTTCTTGAAAGATGGCAAGGAGGAAGCTTAAGACATGATGAGAACCTCAAGGACTTGAGGAACACAGGTGCTGAAGGAAAGGTCAGATGGCAGTTCTGGGGCTTGGCTTCTATGCCCTGAAGGGCTGTCTAAGAGTCAGTCTGAAGGTTCCTTGTGGAAGTTCCAGCAAAGCAGACTTCAAAAAGCCTATGTATTCACTGCTGCTCTTGTTGTTTTTATACAAATGATGAGGCAAAATTGAAAATGGCAGTCTTTTTGAGACCAGTGAGGTTGATCTTAGGGAGTGGAATTAGGTTTTAAGGAAAATCACAATGCTCAGTCATGATCATCAGACTCTAGTGCAGCTAGCTATCTTCAAAGTTTGTTTTCACTTGAGAGTTGAACTGGTTCAACCTGATGATATCTAATTGTCACTGCTTAGTATCAATCCAGCAAAGGCCTTGGAACTGAACACCTTCTCAAAGGACAGTCTTGTGGACTCAGGAAAGGTATAAGCCTCACTTGAGAAGCCCATCTGCATTGTCGCCTCTGGGACTCAATGGTTTTATCTGGACTAAAGAGTTGAATTGGTGAAGTATGGGGTGGCTTATTGGCTTCACTTTAAAACTACTTTCTTTTATGCCTTAATAGTTTGGACAGAAACAGTCCAGAAGTGTTAAAGGGGGGAATTTTATGATATTCCCTTAAGCCTAATTAGAGTATGGTAGACAGTAAGGCTTCAGGCAGGTGTGATACATCTTGCACACCTTTCTCCGAGGAAGCAGTTTTTTTAAAATCAGGGACATTGTATAGTTAGTCCATACCTTTGCTATTTAGTTATTACAGTTTTGATTGTGCCTTCTAACCCTCTTGTCAAATTTGTCACCTCCTGAACACGACAAGGGTGCCAATTCATCCAATAATGCCATCCTTTGGACATTGCACATGCTGCTTTTCAAGGTCAACCAGCTGACCTGGACTTTACAAGATCCTTCTCCCTCATATGAAGGCTCCCCTTCACACCAGAACCCCTAGGTAAGGGACCTCTGGACCAGGGGATAGGTAGTTCCACGTTCCTTGGTCAGCAGGAAAAAGTACAGAAGAATGAGACTTTCATCCATCTGCCTTTGTTAGATTACAAGTGTCCAGAGTGTTAAAGGGAAGGGGATTTTAATAGGATAACTCCCCCCAGAAAATGGAAAGGGATGGAAAAGCACCAAAGACGGTGCATGCGTGCATCACCTAGCAAACAAGACGGCATGCACATAACACAAAAAAGGCAGAAAATGTGGGTGCCAAAAAACAAGATGATTGGATGGGAGGGACATACCCTCCCATTTGCTTCTGCCACATGTGGTATTCTTCAGAGAGCCTTTAAAAAAGAGCACTTAGGAATGCCATTCTCTCATCTCCCATTCTGCCATCCTTTCAGAATGACAGGGTCTGGAGTTACTGGGCTGGGGACCTTGGGAACTAGGTGGCCTGGCAGTGTTTCCCAGGGCGCTTCCCAGAGTGCTGCAGGGCAGGCCTGGAGTGCAGTGATCTCCTGTAAGAGGGGAGGGGAGTGGGCTCAGGGAGGCCCAGGCTGACAAGCCTCCCACCCCTTCCCCCAGGCAGGAAGCCCTGGTCACTGATACCTTTCTGTGTTTCATGCCAGTGTGGGCCAGTCAGCTATGACCCCAGTGCACCCTGGAAGGGTCAGGACTCTCACCCTTCTTTCAGCACTTTAGGCCTGACCTGGAGCACTGAAGGTAGTACAAACAGTCAGTAAGAAGGGGATAGCATGGTGAGGAGAGGAGTTTAGGGACAGCTGGTCCAGGAAGGCAGCCAATTGACAAGCCTCACGGTCCTCTCCCGCACGTGAAACCACAGGAAACCACTGGGGCAGCCATCTGCCAGCAGCCAGCTCGCTCCTCCAGTGGTGGGGGCAGGGGGGTGGTATCAAATAATTTACCGTACATTTATATATATGTGTATAAATAAAAATTCCATTTTCCTTTCCACCAGACTGTGTCTCTGGAGTTATTCTCCATGTGCAGCTGGCAGTGGTACTCTGCTGGTTGTTTGGTTACGTTTTAATGTTTATATTACTCTATGTACATGTCTTATTTATTTTCCCCTTAAGCTTAAGGTAAAGCAGGATGCATATATTATCATTGTCTATTTTCATTCACCCAATCATGTAAAATAATAGGGAGAACACATACTAAGGCTTGTGCAAATATTCTTTAAAGTAAATAATTAGCACATTTTAAAATCATATTGCTTAAATTTTTTAAATCATGATTTTAAGCAAATTATTTACTACCTATTAATGTCTCTAAGACCTTTAGACTAATAGCAGTTATGTGTGTGTACAATAGTATCTAGAAATCTCAAGTGCACCATGACAATCATTTTAATAGACATCTACAAGGAGAACTTTGTAAAATTAAAATTTTTTTCTTTTCTGATCACTGAAAGATCAGCATAAAACTCACTCGTGGGAATTGCAGGGAGGAAGCGGATGCACAGAGAGCCAGTCAGAAAGCATTGGGACTTTGTTCTCTAAGGCAGTGCCTGAACTTAAGAGTCTGTAATGTTTGGGCAGGTGTCTTCATTATTTTCTTA
>VMDR010031520.1:0-12014 GCA_007922815.1 Macrotus californicus | reverse complement strand
TTTGGAATATCACTATTTTCTACTTCTAATGAAAGAATGGATCTAATGATATAAGGATCATCAGGGATCAGCACCCTAGAAAAAGAGACAACCAACATTGTGTGCTCTCTGGTAGAATTTAAAACATTATTTGTAAAGTAGTCTTGCAAAAAATCAACCCTAAATCTGATAAAAATTTTAGATCTAGTTTACAAAAAGAAATTGTAAGAGAGCATATGAAGCCACACAAAATGGATTTAATCAACACTATTCAGCCTCTGGGAAACCGTAGGAAAAACAACCTAGTTTTTGAAACAACCAAGACTTAAGAAAAAATGATAAAGAAATATTTAAACATTATTTAAAATGTTAGGTGGGAATATGAAAGTGCAACTAGATTTAAAAAAATTTATTTTAGAGACACTTACTAAAATGTGTATGGATGAGATACAATGATGCCTGAAATCTACTTTAAAATGACTCAGGGAAGAGGTGAAGAGGAGGGGGAATAGGTAAAGCGATAGTGATACTTGTGGCTGTAGGATAATGATATGATTGTTCTTCACACTCTTTTATCTGTGTTTGAGATTTTCTATCATTAAAAGTTTTTTTTTTTTTTTTAAAGGAGAGTGAGGAGAATATCAAGGCAAAGTGAGGAGCCTATAAAAAGGAGCTTGTTTAAAAAATCGTTGGTTAACATTTCATTCTTTTGTGATGGCTCTGTAGAACATAGAATTTTGCTTTGGACCAATGGTTAAATCAATAACAAATGGAGAACTGGCCAACATGTCTGTGAGAGAGTGAGAAAACTTATTTACAAATGTAACAGGGCCAAATAATATTCAGCATCAGTTCCAAATATCTGTCACTTACCCTATCATCTGTTTAGTTTTCATTTACATCCAATATTTTCCACCTAAGAATAAGGCAGAATTTCTGTTCCAAAAAGTACTTGACATGTGATGATAAAATGACTCAGTGTGAATGACTTAGGGTACCTTATAGAGCTACGTACTTGGAACAGTCAGTAATTACATATAAATACTAACATAAAGCCAACATAACTTTTCCTTAAATAATACAAAGATTTATTTTTCTCATAAAATTTAGGGTTAGATGGTCTAAAGATGGTATGGCTGCTCCACCATTATTATGAATGTCCCAAACTCTACCTTTCTGATTCAACCATCAAGTCAACATGCTTAGCAGGAAGAAGAAAATGGTCCTCAGCTCATCAGCCCCATGTTTATGTGATTTTCTTGAGGTCCCAAGTAATGGTCTCTATTTCCATTGCTTTGGCCACACTGATCTGCAAAGCAGCTAAAAAAAAACAAAGGTAGTTTATCAAGTTGGAGCAATATAGAAGTTCAGCCATTGATAAAGAAGATCCTAGAGATCGAATAGGCAACTGGACTCAGTCACAGACCCAGGCCACACTCTGATGTGAGCTATTATCTTTGGGCTCCTGCCAGCAAATACTTAAAATAAGCACTTAGAGCAGAGAACTTTCTTCTTGCATGTCTTTTTAAGATCAATATTGATGGAAGCTATGGAAGACAGAGTCAATGTTTTGGGATGTGAAAAGACAGAGAATCGTTTGAAAGTATTTTAATGACACCAAAATGTGGGAAAACTAATTTTTATTCTAAGAATTTAAGTTTGAATTAGCAATTGAGTCTCTGTTAGATGGATTTGACCTCATCAGAAAGTCTTTTCAGGAAAAATCATCCAAGACTTGGAACTGTGTTTAAAAAAATTACTGGATATCTTTTCAGTGACATGTTGTCATCAGTGTCTAGTGGAAATGAACTGATCTTCTAAAGCTGTATGCATTTGAATGCCTTTGCATGACCAGGCTATTTAATGATTTTGATGATGTAGAATTCAAACTGTAGAAAACTGATTATACTGCAAATGTTACTTGTCTTTAACAATGCAAATGATTCTTGTTCTCGGCAATGCAAATGGAATGTGTCGGGTAGAGAATATAAACCCTTATAAATCAAATTTTCGTTTGAACTGTTTTTGACATTGGACTGAATTCCTCATTAATTAATGAATTAAATAAAACCTTTGTAGGTTATTATTTTATATTTGAATGACAGTTATGATTTTACCTTCTTGAAAATTGGTCCTGAATAATTTTAGAGATCCCATTGAGTTGCTCAAATAGACTCACTTGATAGGTCCAAGTCACCTTTGTTGCTGGAGAGGTGCATCCAATGGACTATTTAGACATGTCTTGGCTCTGAGTGAAACCCAAACAACAATGGAACTTTAGTTTTAATGTTTCTGTGTTTCTCTACTATTTCTTCCTGTACACCAGTGGTCCCCAACCTTTTTGGCACCAGGGACTGGCTTTGTGGCCTGGGGTAGGGGTAGGGGATGTTTTCCAGATGATTCAAGCGCATTACATTCAAGCTCACCTCCTGTTGTGCAGCTTGGTTCCTAACAGGCCTGGGCCCTTAGGGGTCTGCGGCCCAGAGGCTGGGGACCCCTGCTCTATGCTGATTTTCCAAATTAATCACATATTTTTTTAAAGTTATATTTCATGTTTGAACATTTTCTGTATTTTATAGTAAAGATACTTGTTTTTTTCCAGGAAGCATTTGAACACTAGATTGACATTTAAAATTGGTTCAATTTACATAACATTTCCTAGGGACTAGAAAACAAACTTGAAGGAATAAATTTGAATCCTTATTGCATATCACTATATCCAACAGGATAACCCAATATCCCATTGGTTATCTCTCTAATTCGCTAAAAAGGCCTTTTTTTTAAAAGCAATTACTTCTTGTACTAGTTATGAAAAAAATGCTGAGGATAACATTTTACAGAATTTATTTTCAGTTATACATTTTGTTTGCATAATGTGCATGGAAGTAGGTTGGGGGCGGCCAAAAGAAGTTTTATTTTTTTCTATGTTTCAGGCTAGTAGAGGTATGAGGTGAACTATTGATTTTAAAAGGAAAATAACTTTTTAATAAAAAAAAATGCAGTGAAATCTTTCACTGTAGCCAAGTTCTGAATGTTTTATTTATACTTCAAACATCTTAAAACAAGTTATCATAGGTTATTCATAGACCATTTCTAAAATACAGAGTTATGAAGTAACTTTTTACATTTGAAAAAAAGTAAAGAAAATGAATTTTTTAAAGTATTATACTCTTGTTTGGCCAGCCACTTCCTTACAAACATTAAGTAAAATTACATATAGCTTATGACACTGCAGTTACCTATTTTTCTCTTCCAGAAGGAAAAAAAATGTGTTATAGTTGATCATTGCAAAGCTGTCTTTTCCTCATCTATTTAAGTTATCCATGTTCTGGTCTTAGCTAGGGGAACCCAGGGTGTGCGGGATATGTTTTTTTTATCTCTCCAGATCTATTATCCATCATTCTCCACTCTCCTCTCTGCCTTACTGACTGGTCTGTGGACCAAGCAAGGAGCCTCCTTGACCTCTCATTTCCAGTTGGGTTTAGCCAATGGGGTTGCCCAGCAGGAGACTGGTGATGGAATCAGGTTGGCCACTTGCTCCTCTGACTCCCATGACATACAGGTTAGCTGAGCTCACCAACTCTGGTTTCTCCCTTTCAGCTGGCCCTTTTAATAGGATTCTGACTTTCAAGGTGTGGTGACCACTCTTTGCTTTTGTCATTCGTACCTAGGGTAGCAACTGCTAGTCCCTAGCACCATAAACATGTAACATTGTTTTTGTTTTCTTTATGCTTTGCTTAATACCCTTATATGTGATTCTTTTATAACATTATTCTCAAAGTATTTATATTTGAGAGTGACATGTTTCCTGCCAAACTTGACAAAAAACAAACATAAAGGAATCTCTCTGGTAATGGCCTAGATATCTACAGGTAAGGTTTATTAAACCTAGTTCCAGTCTGGGAGTACTTAGTGAGAGCTTGTGAAGTGACTGGACTCTTGGAAATTGAGGTGAGGATGTGGAAGTAGAAGGTAGAAAAGCACATTAGTGTCCAGTAGGTGCTCTCAGAGAACAAAAACACCATTTATATTTCGACTTTCCAACTTTATTTTACCTGCCACTCCTCCTCCATGTTTACTTTAAGATATTTGTCTTCTTTTCTAAGTTATAAAGATGTTATCAGTAGATACTATGTCTTTTCTATAAACAACAAACCATTTTGGTGATGGTGATAATGGTGCATATTTGCCAAGTTTTGGCTCTAACAAATTTTTATATCTTGTAAATGTGTTGGTTCTGCACCAACAACCTAAGGCTCACAGGTCACATTAGTGTA
Organism: Macrotus californicus; assembly: GCA_007922815.1. Lineage (NCBI taxonomy): Eukaryota > Metazoa > Chordata > Mammalia > Chiroptera > Phyllostomidae > Macrotus > Macrotus californicus. The sequence continues at coordinate 7,758 of VMDR010031520.1, read as the reverse complement.
AAACTGAAACTTTCCTTCCAAATGTACTGTCCCTGTACTCTCATTTTGTTATTGAACTTACCGCTGTGAAATTGATTAATAAAATTGTATAGGTTTCATGTACAATGCTATGATGTGTCCTCTGTATACTGCACATCTGTACACTTCTATAGCCCTTACTACTTCCCACCACCTTGCCCTTGGACTAGAATGTAATATAAAAATGTTTTTGTCCCTTCCGATTAGTGAATTTCTTCTGCTTTTCTAGTGTAATTCTTCATTTCTATTTGTTTAGAATTTTAGACTAGACATTACTAGAGCTTGAAGCAGAGTAAGTAAATGAAGAAAATATATAAAATATCACATATATATTTAGAAATATTCATATTTCATAACATTGTGACATGACTTTCTAACTACGCTTTACCTTGTTTTGATCAAGAGAAGGAAAATATAACATGCAAGTTCATAAAATTAAAATTCTAGAAAGGAAAAACAATAAAAAGGCCTTTTCCTAACATATTTGTCATAGCATACACACTTAAGTTATGAAAACTGTGTAGATACAGATGAATAAAATAGAATAAAATGTACACAATGAAGCTAATACAAGACTTTAAATCTGAAGCGGGCAGATGTACTGTTCTACAAATGTGTTTTGAAACAACTATGTGGAGCTCTGGGGAAAAAAATAAAAGAAGCTGGATTCGTGCTTGCACAAAGATAAATTCCAAATGTGGTAATGATTTAAATATAAGAAACATAAAGTAGAGAAAATGGGAAGTTTCTTTCATAAACTCAGAGTAGGAGACTTTTATGCATTTGACACAAATATTCAAGAGCAATAAAAAGATAGATAAATAATTTACCAATGGGAATATCAAAAGCTACTATATGATGAAAGAAAAAGCACAGTCAAAATACAAAGACCAACTGAGAAAATATCTGACTAATATTACATTCAAATAATCCCATATATATAAGGAAAACCTATGCCATTTGAATCTATCAGACTGACAAAATCGTAAATGCTTAGTAATGACAATATTGGTAAAATCTAGAGTCAGTGGGCTGCTCTGTTTCAGGATATTATTGACTAATCTTGTAGTCTAAGTGAATAGCTGTTCACTTTGTAATTCTGTTGTGCACCAGGGAAGTCTTCAAAGGTGTGGAGGCTGGGGGATGAGGACTGGCATCTCATACATTATTGAGAGAGGATAAAGTGGTACAGGAAAAATGGAAGGTAGTAGAGTTTCCAGAAGAACTTAATACGCTTACATCTCTGTGGCAGCAATTCTTCTGGAGTTTCATGTTCATATACAGCAATGCATGTACAAAATAACATGTACAGGTCTTTTTATTGTGTCATTATTTCTAATAGCAAAAGGGTACAGCTAGTTAAATAACGTAAGACATTTCCCTACCATAACATACTAGTAAGCTACAAGTAAAGGAGCACAATTTTTTTCTCTGTCTTAATAGGAAAAGATGTTCCAGTATATTATTAAGTGGAAAAAAGCCAAATGTTTCATTCTGCTGTCAATATCCTTTCAACATAAAACAACTTCCAAAAAAATTTAGAGAATTAAGGGTATACATCATTAAAAATAAATTTGCTTGCAGGTGGAGTGTTTATTCTTGGTCATAACAGCATCCTTTCAAGTTTTCCCTTGAGAATTCTTGCCATTTTACAATCTTCAGGAAATTTCAGTAAACAATGAAAATCTAGATTTTTTTTTAAATTCAATTTTATTTAGTATTGGTTTCAGGTGTGTAGGTTAGTAGTTATACAACCATGTACTTTACACACTGCTCCTCTCCATATTTTCAGTACCCCAACTGGCCCCGTGCATAGTTATTGGACATTTTCTCACTGGGGCCATTTATCCATGTCAATACAAACAAATTTCAAATATATGACTCAATAAAATTCTTCTTCTAAATTGTCTGTAGGCTAGAAATTCTAATGTGGTTGGAAAGAATGTGGTACACATCCTTGCTGATCGATCTAAAGTTACATACATGACTGCTAGCTTCCAGGGGTCCAAGAGTGCTACATTCAGTTTATCATATTTGCCTAGTCTTTTGATGCTCTCCTCCACCTTTTTGCCCTTAATTAGATCATATTCTTCATTTGTTCAAGTATGCTGTATATGCATCTTAAATATCTTCGCATTACCATAGAAGACTTCTCCAGCCATTACCTAATTATTCCCTTCACATAAAAATATCTTGTAAGAGTCATCAAGGTTTCCTGGCTTCATTTTATCTTCTTCTATTCACTAACCAAGTGCAATCAGATTTACCTTCCACTAATACCTCTCTTATCCAGGTCACCCATTTTTCCACTGCAAAATCTAAAGTTAATTTTTAGACTTCTTACTCTATCAAGCAGCATCTAACAGAGTATATTGCACTTTACTTGTTCAACACTTTCCTTGTATGTCCTCCAGAACATTGCTCCTTCTTAACTCTCCTCTCACAGTATTGACCTAACTTCCCTCAACTATATACATCAGCAAAGACCGGGGCTCAGGGCTCAGTCTTGGATCTCTATTCTAGTAAATCATTGTAAATGCAATCTCTTATGTCCCAGGATTTTGTATGCTACCTGTTTCTGAGGACTCAATTTACATCAACAGACTGGATTTCTTCCTAAAACTCAAGACATAAACTTCACTTGTACCCATGGATAGCTAAGCAGTATTCATAGTTTTTAATATAACAGGATGCACGAAGCCACCTTGCTGGCTTTGATCCCTCTCCCTCATGGAGTCTCCTGGTCTTCTCCATCTCAATAAAGAACAACTGCATCCTGCCATTTGCTTGGACCAAAATTGTTTACAATATCCTTGTTTTTTCTCACATACTACATGCAGTCCTTTAACTCACCAAGAGTAGAGCAGAAGAACAGATGCTCTGTGTCTCTCACACTCTTCACCTTTGACTCTAGTGCTCTTGCCCTAATAGACATGCAATTTACCCCAATTTTCCTTCAGATTGCTGGTCATATATCATAGCATAAGTTCTTTCCTGAATGATCTGTAGATAATGGCACTTCTATAATCATTCTCCAGTGTTCTGAGATTCCCTTCCTTCCTTCCTCCACCCCTTCCTTCCTTTCTTTCTCCCTCCTTCCCTCCCCCTCCCTTCTCCCAGTCTCCCTCCCTTCCTTCATGGAAAATATAAAATAAAAGCAAGTCAACACCAGTGGACACCAGAATTTAAGCCCCAAGAATAAGTAGACAATTTGGAGAGCTTTGTCTTTCTCTCGTCATTTGGATTTGGGGTTTTAAGGCAATCCTACATAAATTTCAAAGTTTAGGGAAGACTTCAACAGTATATAAACAACAGTTATAAAACACTTTTAACTTTTATATCCAGTTTTACTACTGACATACAAATTATAGTCTGCTTTTCTTTTTGCTCACAGTTTGAGTATTCCACATCCTGGAGCTTACCCCACTTTTCTCTCTGCCTCCAGTTGCTCTCGTTTTATCCTTCCTTTATGCTTGTATTTTTTTTTTCTCTGCATTACCAGTGCAGAGCATGGTAGGCAGATTAAAGTGAATTTCACTTTCCTATAGTTTGTCTTTCATAGCGTTTCAAGCAGATGGGGTTACAGAAAATGTCTGTGGTTGTAAAGCCTACATGAAATATCCTTCCTGGAGACCATAAAGTAGCTATTAACCTCGGCCAGACATCTTGTTTCTGGGCTCTAGGCACGCTGGCAAGAAATCATGTATGGCTTAAAAAATCTCACTACCATTAGAAAGAACTGCTATCTTTCTTATAGTGCAAGCGCAAGAAGAGAGATCACCTATTATCTGGCTGATAAGTATTCTATTAAAATAAAGGCACATTCTACAGCAACTTCTGGCTTTGACTCACGTGTTTATACTCCTTTTACACAGTTGCAAATAGAAATTAAGATCTTTTTATTTGTCTTCAAGTCCTTTCTGGATTTTTTTTCTTTCTCTCTTTTTTCTTTGTATTATGGCACTGTAGGCAGAAGTGAAGCCCCTGTGTGTCATGCTGGGGGTTAAGTCTATTGATTACAGCATAGCAATAGTTTACAACTGCACCTCCCACAGGCAATTTATCAAACCACTTACACAAATGCAGCTTTTCCTTTAATAGATTAGTGACTTGTGGTGATCCAGTCAAAATATAGCTACAAAATACCTTCATTTTCTTAATCACAAAAGTTTATTAAGAAGGTGGTACAATCATTTCAAAGAGACAAACTGTGACCATAATTTCTATTTTTAAATCAATTTATTTTGCTAAAGAAATGAATCATTTCAGGGATCACCACCTGCCACATGCTCCATATCACTGCTTAAAAAAGATATAACTTCTTGACAAAGAAAGAATTTTTGTAGAAGCAAACTTTTCAAATACTCTAAAAGAATTATCTCGATACCTTACTTTGGGTAATGATACCATCTGAATAATATACCATATTAGAACCCAAATAAAATATGAGATGCAAAAATATATGTAACACAAAAAACAAGAGCATCTATATAGCATGTTAGTAATGCTCTTTTACATCACTTACCAACTCTCCTAAAACAGCACCTATTAAATAATATTTTATATCTTTAAACTTTCTGTGGCAGAGAGAGTAAAAGTTTTGCCACAAAAACTGTCCCATTGATTTGCTAAAAAGAAAATTCAATTTTAGCAGAAGAATGAATTCAAAGGCATAATACCCTTTTGCTGAAATCTGTCTAGTGTAATGTACTAGGCTAGCCACTAGTAAATACCACCAAGTCTGTATTTAAGATGCACCACGACAAGCCAATGGCTCAGCTGAGAAGCATTTGTGATTGGGTGAAAAGAAGAGATGTACTACAGAAGCATAAGTTACAATAGACTGATTGGGAATTTGTTGTTACGGAAAATAGAAGATAGGGAAAGATTTTTCTTAATCAGCTGCATTAAAAGATTAGCTGTATTTCTAATCTCACTGAGTTTCCCACTTTCTTTAGAAGTCTGTTCTTCAGACCTTATTCAAATGCCAGTTATTGGATTACTCTTTTTAAAATGTGTCTCTCTTGCTTGATCTTCCAAGCATACTGAAAAAGCACCTTGGGCAAAACTCCAGCACCATATGCACTTGTCCTTCTGTCTTCAAGTGCTTCTCGAAGAAATGGATCAGGTTGCTCACTATCTATAAACACCAAGGTGCCTAGAAATATGTCACTCTGGAGATGTGGATTAAAAATATTGTAAACTTAACTAGTGTCCATTTAAAATGTAAAATATTTATTTATGTCAATGAGATTTAAAGTGTCAAAATGAATTCTAGATTTTTATAATAAATATTTAAAATTGCTCTCTATGGACCCCTTATGCATTTATCAATTATTAGAAATATGTTTAATAGGTAAAAACTATAACATTTTCCTTGTTTCATGTGTTGAAAAGCATAATAAATTTTAACTATTTTTGTGACATAGTACTTTAAGTAGACATGAAACACTTTATGTTTTTTTCCCTAATATATGAATCCCTTTATGTGAATTAGTTCTCTTGGTAATCAAGAAGGCATAAACTGGTGTTAAAAATGTGAATGATAAATGAAGAAATGCAAGATTCAGAGGACTTGTAGATGGCTTTCCAGAGTTGGCTGGGACCTCTAAGTAGGGGACACACTTCACAGGATATAAATCCTACCTACCTACCTACATGGCCCGAATCAAAGGCAGAGGCGCCCACTGTGAAGTCAAATCCAAGGGGGCAAGTGCAGGCACCACCTTCTCAGCTCCTCGGTACTCCCAGTGTTGGGATACACGCTGGCCATTCTCACTAGCTGGCCACTGACCCTTTGGATCTGAGTGGCCATCAAGGCTATGAATAGCCCTTCTCAGAAAATGAATCAACTGTCAAGTGCTTATTTTAGTCCCTTGTTTCAAAAGAGAAATCATTATGAACCTCATTAGATCTGGAAGCTCCATGAAATAAGCAAGAAATACATCATTTCACATTCAAGGTCTAGTCCCTGCTTCCCATTCCTGTTCTGAAACATTTATTTGTCAAAAGATTGTCTAAAGCCAAGAATTACAAGCTTATTCACCATTGTCTTGTTTTCTCCTAACATCCATCCAGAAGGGAGTGCTAGACTGAAACTCTAGAGACCTGTTTGTTGTTTTGTTGCCTCTTTTATTGATTAACTTGGATTGGGCTGTCTCTTCTAAATCCATTTTCCTTATATGAACAATTGATAAATGTCTACAATCTATCCATTGTCTCTGAGCCTTTAAGGGAAGAGGATAATAACCAAATTTCAACATGTGAGGAAAAGTTATAGTAAGTGATTCAAGCAATGACACTGAGTAATGCTCACGTCTCTGCTTTGCTTAAGTGTCAATTTGGAGAGGAAATGTAAGCATCCAATTTTGGCTGCCTAATGTAATTTGAGTAAAATGACAAAACCTCTAATTTAATACCATTACTAAATTAGTTTGTCCTAACATGCAGCCTAGCACTCCATTAAATTATACACATTAATGATACACTTAACAATGTGTTTGTAGAAAGAGTCCTTGAACAATTTAGTTACAAACCACATTTTTAACCTACGGCCCAATATTCCTTAACACACAGCCTGTGCTTCCACCCGGCCAAAAGACAGCCTCTGTACACATAAAGTGCATCACCCCTTCACCTGCCAGATATGTTCCCTATTAACTAACCATCTCCGCCTAAAAAGACCCTTCAAACATCAGCTCTAATTTTACCACCTTGAAAGGACTGTGGCAGTTCCTAGTGACTTCTCTCCTTCTACCCATTGACCCACTTCTGTTCGCCCCACCTCCCAGCCTGAAAGTACCGGTCATGTCCGTCCTCTTGTGGCCCTACTGTTTTACGTCACCTCTACCCATGAGAACTCCACGCTGGCCTTTCATGGGGGAGCTGTGCGTTCTTCACCGAAGGATTTGTGCCAGCACTTACTGCTGTGTGTCCCTCTCTAGCTCTCAAATTCTAGGGACTCCAGTCATATCTTCTGTCAGTTCTGAACTCACGACTGTGTGACCTCAGTATTGATACCTTCCTCTTATCTCCAGAAATAAGTATTTTTATCTGCTATCTCTATTTGAATTTGAATTTTGATTTTTCCAGGAGGTTGTTGCTCAGTTCTCCCAAACTTTTTTTGCTTCATTTTCATACATTAGTTGATACAATGTAAAATCATTATCTATATACCTAATATGAAATTTTGTAAGAAAATATTTTTCTATCTTTACCTTCAAATATATATATATATATTTGAGGCATTAATAGCAAAATATGCCACCATATACTAATATATACTAACGTAGCTAGTAATAATCTGATAAAAAATGCCTTGGAATTTGCCTTTTCCTTCTCCCAGTCCTCTGTGCTCATACCACCAACATTTCAGGTGAAGGTTTAAATTAAAAATCTGAGATAAAAATATCCAGTCTCAAAGAACCATAAAGGAATTACAAGATTTTCTTATTTTTAATAACCCAAAGTAGAACCTTTGATTTCTACATCTTTTAAATTCTTTGTTTTCTCTCAGACCACCTTTACTTATTAGTATTTGTCAATTAAAAAACCATTAAACTAGTCTAACATAGAATATATTCTTTAAAATATTTTTTTCTCTTGCATTTAAATGTTAGGACTAAGAAATATACTTGTTCTTAATTTAACTATAATGTTAGACTAAATTTATAATGTAGAAAGAAGCAATTGTTTCCTAAGTGTAGCCTAATAAATCAGTACATTGTAACAGCTACGTTA
>VMDR010031519.1:0-12010 GCA_007922815.1 Macrotus californicus | reverse complement strand
TCCTTTCTCCTTTCTTCTACACTGTCCAGTTAATGCAATAAATATTCTATAGCTCTTTATACATACCACTGTCATTGCTCAATACTATATATTTATGTTATTTCCATCATGATTCCCTCTTTATGAGTTAGTTAGGGTTGTGTTTTTTTTAATTTCTGAAAATAAAGGTTTTGGGGAAACCAACTATTTGGTTATTGGATTTTAATTTAATTACCTTTTTATCAGATTAGTCTGGCCAAGCCCCAAGGAGAACTGTTGGAACTTTGTAGAGCAGGAGGGCAGCGCTTAAGGATTAGGGTCCACAAAGATGGGAGGTCTTAGAAATGTCCCAGGCTTTGATTTGGGGCAGGGCCCTAATGGGCTACTCCCTAGGAGTGAACGTGAACTAAAAGTGAAGCAGCCCTACATGGCTCCACTTCAACTTCAAGTTTGCCTCGTCGGCCTCCAGAGTTAATACCTAAAGCTGATCTTGGACTCCCGGTGCTCCCAGAATCAAATCACAATTCTCTCTGGAGAGAGATAATATCCTTGTAGTCTTCACATTATTTAAAAAGCCGTTTTCAAGTAAAGTGGCACATAATGAGAGAATAGTCACGTGAGGAAATGTGGCAATGTGAGCGAGAGCCAGTAGGAGCTGCAGAAATAGAGTCAAAAGGGCTAAATTATTGGAAGTTCCGAGCAGAACTTCTATAATTGTGGTTTATTCAGGATGTTAAAAGTGGTTGAAAGGTTCTGCAGGGAACTTATTTGAAAAAGAAGCAAATAGAAAATCTACAACTGAAATGGGAAGGATTTAATTCAATGGATGTATTTTACATCAAATTAGACATTACTGAAGAGAGAATTAGTGAACTGGAAGATAGATCAGAAGAAAATACCCAGAATTGAACATAGAATAACAAAATGGTGGAACTATGAAGAGAGAGTAAGAAACAAAGGACATAGTAGGGAGGGCTAACTGGAGTTTCGGGAGAAGGAGAGTACTAAAGCAATATTTGAAGAAATTATAGTTGTAAATATTCCCCCAAATGATGCACAATACTCAGCCACATATTTAAGGAGTCCAACAAATTGTAAGTGGATTTTACACAGAGTTAAAACAATGAAAAATAAAAATAAAAACATCTTAAAACCAGTTAGAGAAATAACTGGATTTCATTGTCATTGAAAAGAGCCAGCATTTGACAGCACCAGTATATCTACCTGGTGGCGTTATTAAAAGAGAGTTAGTTATTCCAGATGGAAGAGTAGAGAAGGAAAGAATGAAGGACAATGAAATGGTACATATGTGGGTGTATCAGAGTGAACAGTGACTGTATAAACAATAACAATAGCTTGTGAATTTTAAGATATATGCAGAATAAAAACAACATCAATAATATCCTGTATGTCATGGGGGGATAACTGTAGGTAGTGATGTGAAGCTTTTGTATTTTCCCGGGCTACCTTAATCACTAATTAGAAATAAATTTGGATAAATTGAGGAAGCATGTGGTTAGACAGGAAGAGTATAAAACTTTTAAGTTGCCAGGGGAAATGTAATGACAAATGAGTATTCAATTAATTGGGAAGAGGACAAGAATGGAGCAAAAAGGAATGTGTAGTGGCTAAGACAATTAGCATTTAGTAAGATGATGCATTTAAACCTAAATGTGTCAGTGCTTACATTAAATGTACACGATTTAGTAATCAACCATCATAGTATCTGTGCAAAGATAAAACGTGTAAATTAATGGTAAACAAATCTGAAAGTCCCAAAATAGATACTTGGTTTCCTCAGCTATTTGGTTTCCTCAAAGGCACCAAGATAATTCAATGGGCAAATGGTCTGTGGTCAGGTAGACATCTCTATGAAAGTAAAAAAAAAAAAAAAATATATATATATATATAGCTATGAAAAACTGCACAAAGTTAATTCAAGATAGATCATACCCTAAATATAAAAGCTAACACTCAAGCTCCTAAGGGTAAAATTACGAAAATATCTTTAAGACTGTTGGTAGACAAAGATTTCTTGAAAAGATACACAAAAAGTACCAGTAATAAAATTACTTGATATATTGGATTTCATCAAAATAAAAACCTCTTGCACTTTAAGCAGCACCACAAAGAACATGCAAAGGCAAGCCACGGACTCGGAAGAGTCTGATGAGGCTGTACAGCAATGGGAACTCTCCTTTAGTGCTGGTGGGAGTTGAAGATCGCTCTGAACTCTTAGAAAAATTGTTTGACAGCACCTACTGCGGCTGGAGACTTCCACGTCAGACGACCCAGAACTCCACTTGTACGTTTTTACCATCACAAAGTGCACACACTTGGCACCGAGAGACACGCGCAGGAGTGTTCACAGCAGCATTATTGTTATTGGCAAAAGACTGGAAGCAGCTCGAGGCTTCGTCAGCAATAGGATAGGTAAATGCGGCACATTTTTATACAATAGCGTACGAGTACTATACAGCAATGAAAATGAATGCACGGCACTTAAATTACCTTGGGTGACTCTCACAGACATACGTTGAGTGAAAGGAGCCAGATACAGGAGAGCACACACTGTGTGGTTCCATTAACACAAGGTTCACAGACAGGCAGAGCTAAGGTACAGCATTTAGGGATACATACTGGGGGGTAAACAATAAAGAAAAGCAAGAAAGCAGTTAGCATTAAGATCAGATTCATATGTGAGAGGGAAGGGTGGCGATCAGAAAGAGAGTTTTGGGGGTACCAGCAGTGTCCCGTATGCTGACCTAAGTGGTTCCATGGTCTTGTGCAATAAAGACATGTTACAAAAAAGTAGGTCAAACACTTGCAATTTCAAAAATTTGCCTACAGACACACACAGCACCACACACCAGACGTGGAGTGCAAACAAAGGAAGGATATACCCTGGAAGGCTATCAGGGGCTGTCTCTGGATTTTTTACAGAATGAGGACCATTTTAGAACGAGGAAACTCTTTGTTAAACATCACATAATAAAAGTAACACTTACAGAGGGTGTTGTCCTCTATAGGGAAGGTGGATGGGGTTTATGCCCGTGTTGTTCAGGGAAGGGTTTAAAGCTGCTTTACGTGCAGTCAGCAGCATTTGGGTAAAAGACACCTTTAATGGAGACACTTCAGGCGGCGGTGTGGTTGTTAACAAAATATGCCTGAGCTTCAGGGGCAATCGTGGGAATTGCCCTACACGTATTAATCTGTGACTGTTTCCTGTGGTCAGTAGTTCCTTTACTGTTCGACACATTAAAAAAAGAACAGCATTTTTGTGCAGTTACTGAAAGAAAACTGTAATTTGATTTTTTTTGAAAAGGAAATAATGTCTAAGGCCATGGAATTTGATTAAAATGCTAGACCTCCTGTGACTTCAGTTTTCTATCAAAACCCCAATAATGCCCACCTTTCAGGATCGTTTGGGGTATCACATGACATGTCAGTGCTCGAGCAGGGGCATCAGTACACGTGACGTGCAGAGCCCCCTGTCTGGGAACTGGCGGAAAAGCCAGTGAGCGTCTGGGTGAAGAGTTGGCTTTTTGGAATTGTATATGGATTTTGTTTTCTAGCCCTAGTGCCAGTCCTAGCTCTTTACTTGTGTATTTTACTTAACCTTTCTTCCTTCGTTTCTCTGTCTTTACGCACAACCCCCTCGAGGGTTGTTGAGGGTAAAGTGAAGAGCTTCAGTACAGTGCCTGGCACAAACTAGATATTCCTATGAATTGTGGCTCTTGTTAGGGAGCTGTTTTGCATGTGACTTACGTTTATCAACAAAATTAATTAAGTGCCTGGGATAGTAGCCACTTTTTTCCTATATATAACGCAAGTACAGCTTTTAAGATTTTTTTGACCATCCATTACTACTAAGCTTAATGCTGTCCCTTATGTAGTCATTTACGGGTGTATCTGCTATGGTTAGGCATAAACTGTAGTCAGCATCCTTGATACAAAGTTGGAAATTAGCACGAAGAAATGGAGGAGGGGTGTATGATGGATAATTTTTTTTTTTTATTTCCTGAATTTAGTTTAAGTATTTTCCTTTTTTTCTCCACAGGAATTTCCCAGATTCTTTCCATTGCACATTGTATTTCTTGAAAAAAAAAATGGTAAAGTTAGCGAGATTGTACCAAGTCTTGCTCTTTTATTGAATTCCATTTTGATTTTGAGTGGGCGGGGAGGCTCTGTGTTTCAAATCTGCACATAGGTTGTGTATGAAGGGCGTGGGGGTGTGTGAGGGAGGGCGAATGTATTTCTTTCATAGAAAACCTTCCTTGATCGGTACTCTGACTCAGTAACCACATAAAAACCAGTGATTCAGAGCGGTGGTTCGTGCCTCGTAACCGAGGTCTCCAAGCCTGACGCTTTACCCTCTACCCTTTATCCTCTAATTGGTTTACTGCTCCCCGAGTCCCAGAAATAACACTCATTTTGCTCAGATAATTTTGAGCCCAGTAAAGTTGAGATCTTTATACTTCCAGATTCTGTGGTCAAAGGAGCTTGAAAACTAAATAATGGTATTTATTTCTTTATGGTCATTTCCAGAGTTTGGGTATTTGAGAAGAGGAAGGACACGAGATGTGTAGTATCTTCTTCCTTAAGATTCTACTTGTTTTAAGTCTCCACCTGGGAGCATGAGGACTTGCTCCTCATATGAGTGTTGCAGCTAGGTGTGTGCTGAGCTCTGCCCTTAGTCTACACTGTAATCATCCTACTCTCGTTTGCTCTGAGAGCCTTCGGGTTAATGGGCGTCTTAGCTGGCTGGGTTTGGGGACATGTTGAGTTAAATGCTATATGGCCGGGGTGTCCAACTCATTTTCACTGGGGGCCACATCAGCCGTGTGGTTGCCTTCAAAGGGCCAAATGTAATTTTAGGACTGTATAAATGTAACTACTCCTTGACAGTTAAGCAAGAGCTCGGGGCTGCTGCCGGGTAGAAACAAGGTGCTGGGCGGATAAAACAAGGTGGAGGGCTGGTTTTGGCCCACAGTCCTTGTGTTTGCCACCTGTGCTATATGGGGAACTGTTTTTTTTTTTGCCTGTTCATACTTATGTGGCATCTGAAGTGTCTTGAATGCAGTATAAAATGAGGGTTAATAGTACCCTATCAGTGTTTAAAATCTATATGGAAAAATTATACACACACCAATTTCTGATCTCTAGCCATATCAATTTACTGACACAGGGACAGAGGAACAATTTTAAGGAAGTCAAATATAGTAGATGCCAGCTAAGAAGAGATTTAGGAAGTGTGAAAGTGGACAAGCCCTTTCATGTATAACATCACGTCCCTTACACATGCCATTGCGATGGAGCACCCTGTCTCAGAGCCCTCCCTCCATTGGGTCTCCTCCTTATAAGGCACATAGAAACCTGTTTTTGTTTCTTTTAAAGCATGTGTTATTATTAAAAAGAAGTATGTAAGGAGACTGATCACTTCAATCCGTGGTCTCTTGAGCAGTTCAACAGTGTCCTTCCTCAAGGACCTGGGCTCTTTCCACTTTCTGTCCTGATATCCTCAGTGCATAGGTTTTGTCCTCATGCTTGTTTCTAGGACGGCTGCTCCGCCATACAGCTGTCTGTCACACACCAGGGAAGGTTCCACAGCCTTTCTAGGGGTCCTCCTAACTGCTCCTTTTTCAGACATGGGGAAGAACTAAATCTGGGAGGGCAGCATGGGAAAAAACACAGAGCTGATTTTTGAAGAGGTTTGAATAATTTATTGGGTATTTGTGCAAGTTAAGTGACTATTTTTGAATATGAAAATTTATATGCTAAGTAATGGATATACGAAATCTGTCCAGAAGGTATCCAGCCATCTACTATGAAAAATAGACAAGAAGAAGATACAAGAAACATTGTACATAGGACAATGACGCCACAGTCCTCTTCAAAGTAGGCACCTTGGGACCTTGCACAGTTCTTCCAGTCACCATCAGCTGCCCCGCTGTATTTTCCTGAATCTTTTGACAGTCTGAAATCTCTTCCTTTTCTAAGGTGATTTTGGTTTTGGGTAAAGCCAGAAGTCACAGGGCACCAAATATGGGCTGTAGCGGGGCTGAGTCACCTGGGTGATTTGATGTTTCACCAAAAAACTGTGTAGGAGATGTGATGCATGAGTGGGCATGCTGTCATGATGAAGCTGCCAATCACCGGTTGCCCATAGCTACAGCCTTCTGAATCATCCAAATAGTTTACACAGAGGAATGTTCAAACTTAACACAAAATTGGGTGCAGATTTGTTGCTCTCCTCGCTCAGTCATTTTTAATGCTACAGTACTCATGCTCACTCAACAGCATCTACTGCCACCACTGACTAGTACAGTGAAGTCATCATTGTTCACGCATGCACATTCCAGTCTGCTCTCCTTGGCTGCCAGGTTACACTGATGTTGTGCAAACCATTCTTGTATATTAACAATCGTTGGACTTTTTCTAGACAGACCTCACATGTTCCAATACCAGTGCGGTCTTGAAATATGTGAGATTTCAGGGTATGATTTACTTCACCAGATCCCCCCAAAATATATGAGTACTTGACAGTGTTCTAATTTGAGGGAGGGTTGTGCACATATGTTGAAAATTTCTTCTAAGTCAAGTCCTGTCCACCACACTTAATTGTTTTATTTTGATGTCATAGTTCCCCATACCCATGGCCTTAGGACATTGTAGATACTTAGTGAATATTGCTGATTGATTGACAGTGGTATTCGAGGTTGACCTTTTCAGAATGAACACAATGGAAGAAAGAAGTAGATAATATACGCTGGAGTCAGTGTCTTAGTTGCACTAAAGCTACTTTCTGCTCTTTACGTGTGAGGCTTGTTAGAACCCTGTTCTCCAAGCTTAGCACATACAGGAACGGAGAACAGGCTGGCCAACTTCCTCACAGAGGCCATTAGTTCTCTGCTTCTTTATCTTGTCAATCCAACCCAAAGCATTTTGTCCCGAGGTCTGTCATTCTGTTGTCACCGTGTCAAATAGCTCATTTGCTCATTTTGGGTCTAGCCAGGCTTTACTCCCCGTCCAAGCTGGAACCTCCTGTCCCGTCCTCTTGGCCACTGAGACTCTTGGTTGCTCCATTGGGCCTGTCTGTGGTTTTAGCTGGATTCTAAGCAGTGTGAAGACATTACCTCATCTGGGCATCTGCAGTTACATTTCTTTTTTGTTTTCAGTGAAGCTTCCTCCTCTTTATTCCCTGGTTTGAGCATTACAAGCACATTTCTTTCCATCATTTTTTGACACATTGAGAATGACATTTTGTCTACCATTAAAGGCTAACATAAATATATTTTGCTTCAGAATGAGGAGGGGCCCATTTATTGCATAAAATATCTAATGTATTGACGTATTCAGTGGTTTACAAATATTTGGGTTTAATTTTGCCATTTTTTAGAAGATGGTTGTCAGCAACCCTATGAGGCTATATGATTCGCATGTGAAACTCAGGCAAGCCAGGCATAAGATTTTATAGATAAATCGGCTCTTTCAAAGGTGGTTTTCATTTTTAAAGGGAAATTGAAAAAAATGGACTGTAGTGAATTTGTAATTGTGTTCACTAATTTCTCAGTACTTTTGAGTTATTGAAACCATCCTTTAGTAATTACCATTTTTCCTTAGTAAATATTTATGTGTTCTTTTAACCTACTTTTTGTAATCTGACAAGAGTAGAAAGGGGTTGGAAGCCAAATCCATGGTGGAATGAAGAAAATGACAAAATTGAAGCAGAGAATAAGGAAATATACTGTCATTGTTTTTATTTTACACTCCCCGAATTACTGTGCAGGGCTCTAGAGGTTTCATTCTTGAATAGGAAAAAAAAAAATTAGTCACAGTGCTTTGGTATACTTTAAAAGTCAAATTGTTAATACTGTTAATTTGTTCAGATAGCATTTTGTAGGAAAATATATCAGAGATCATTGTTTTCAAGATACAATCAGGTAGATATATCTACAGAAGGCAATCAAAAAGAGTAGCAATAGGGCATTAATTGTTTTTTAGAGATAAGAATATTCTGTTCCATTTTTAAATGTTAACAATTGTGAGAGAAGAAGTCCCACTTAGGGGAGAAGGTTTTCCAGGTTGCTCTGCGGGCAGGTGTTGGGCATCGTGTGGCGTCTTAGATGAAGAAGGTGGTCTTTGGGAATGATTCACTTCAAGGGCCTCAGCTTCCTGCGGTGAAAGCTGCTCTTTTCAAAGCACAGCAGTGTTGCTGGGAATGTTCCAGTGGCCCCTGTGCTACTTCTAGTGAAGACCAAAGTTATCCCCTGAATCTGAGACAGTCTCAGAAGAGGATACCTGTCTGCTAACCAAACAAGTTTCAGAATGTTTCCAACAAATGCACTGCATGTTTGCAGGACTTAACTCTCATTTACTAATAGAAATAAACCTTACCTGTTTTTGATCCCTTTTAACATCGCTGCATGCTACAGATATGATTTACAATCATTCTAAAGTTTTTTAAAAAATCCAAATCGTATGACACTTGGCTCTGAGACCATCCACATTTTCCCCTTTCCCTTTTTCTCTCTCCTTGACCTAGCAGCAGGAAGCCTTTGTCTGAGGTGTTCATCTGGAACAACTTTTCCACACTTGTTTTCATGTTCTGTTAGATTACAGGGCAGCAGGCCTGCCTTTGAAGCCCCTTTCTCTTTTGTTTCTCTGCCGTGCACTCCAGTAATTAACTTTGTCCTTCTTTTATTTGTTGCAGTCCGTCGCAGGCCACTCTGCTGAGCATCTTCTCCCAGGAGTACCAGGTTAGAAGTTTTCTCCTTTGTGAGGGTTGACAGGTGCCTAATTGAATGATGAATGTCCCTTTATTTCTTTGTAATTGAACTGCCAGCTCTCTGATTGGGTTGGAGGATGTTCTCCTTTCCACATCAAGCACCGCCTGCGTCTCAGTGGAGGCCTGCCAAGCCTACCCATCCATCTGTCTAATAACATCTAGCCTTTGCTTATTTGGTGGACCTGTAATAAATTATGCTAAACCATTATTATTCTGACAATAATAATTTCCCTGTGTTGCGTGGTTCCATGTGCTAAATGTTTGCTGACTTGCACTGTCAGTGCCGCTTTCCATTGCTGACAGAGATGATGATAAATGACCATTGCTGGAGTGGCAGAAGGCAAGAGAGGCAGAAAATGGAGTCATTTATCATGAGATGACAGATGTCAGTCAAGTGGCAAGTCTCGATGGAATTACTTTTTGTAGTTTTCAAATAAGTTGTTTTTAAGCAATGTTCGTCCTGGTTAAAAATGGCAATTGGATTGTAAAACTAGAGTGCAGAGGACTCAGATAGAATTGAATTGAGGGAAAATTAATACAAAGGTTTTCAAGGGAACAAGTTTTTCTTTGCCCTCTGCAACCCTAAGCAAACTTATTTAGATTCAATTGCTCTGACCCTGTTGGCTTTTACATACATACTGTACCTTGTGGTACCGTCTGAAGACATCCCAGCCAAGCAGTGGAGATTAAAATGCATGGGTTCATGGAGTAGAAGGGAAAAGACCTACCACCACCCAAACCCCTAAACTGTCATTCAGTTTGCCCCATGTGGGAGATGTGGGGATGGAGAAATATGTCGTGTTTGTTCTTGAACCTCATCTGTGATACAACATACAGATCTTTTCTGTTTTGTTTCAGAAACATATTAAAAGAACACATGCCAAACATCATACTTCAGAAGCGATTGAAAGTTATTACCAGAGGTATGACCTGCCTGCCCACTAGAGGGTATCATAGTACCTATTAATTGTAATAATAATTATGAATAAATTAGATTACTAAATGAATTTTCCATGTGACTTTCAAAAGCATTTTACTTTAAGTCTGTTATTTGAGACTCTCCACATATTTTTGAGTGGTTTCTCAAAGGCTTTGTTTAGTAGATTTAAAGAATACTGTGAGACGGCCTTGATTACGTGAGTGTGCACGTACTCTGTAGGCAGTCACTGCAATGCTATGAAATCTCAATCCACTACTGGAAAGTGCTGTAAGTGCATGTCTTATGCAGATCCACGTGTGCATGTGTACATACACCTGTGTGTGTGTGTGTGTGTGTGTGTGTGTGTGTGAAAGTTCTCAAACCAATTTTCATTTATTTCTTTAGACCAGCAGGTTGAAAAAAATATTAGAAAATAAAATTGAATTTTGGTACAGTTGTATTTTTCATTATAGGTACTGGGTTAGCCATTTTGGGGGGAAAAAAAGACATATACCAAGTAAGGACATGGAGATATATAATAATGTACAACTGTCACAAAATAAAAGTTTTTATTTTAAAAAGGAAATCTTGGGCATTAAATCAACATCATAGTATCCATAGGATATTTAATTCCAGCCTGATTTATTATAAATAGTTTTCAAACTCAGTTCTAAAACAAACAGAAAATTTTAAAAACTATTTTTAAAAGATTATATTCACTTTGTAATATGACTAATTTATAATGGTAACTAGTAATGATTTCCATGAGAAATTGTTGGCTTCTTAAATATTTCAAGGGCATATTGGAAAGGAAGATTATTTGAATATATGCTCTTAAATTATTACACTTAAGACGACAGATCAACCTTTCCGTGGTGAGAGTGACATTACTAATTTTAGATGAATTTTTATGCCCGAAAATTTTATGAATGAAATTACTATATAGATAAAATACTGGTGTCATGCTTTTGTAAGGTCATTTTTTAAGAATTGAGAAGTTATTGAAGTTCTATTTTTTAACAATTATACATTATTCTGTATACGATAAAAGATACTTTCAGTCTTCACTAGTAGTATCTGTTAAAAAAAGAAAGGTGAGCACGCACACATACAACTTTTGTGTCTAGGAGAATTTCTCTCTAAACAAGTCTTTTTGAAGTTTGATTTATTCAAAAGTCATAATCTCCTTAAGGAAACTAACATGTAAATTAAAGTCATAACCCAAATCATACACATAAGACTAAGAATGGCTGCTGACGTTCTCTGAAGCCAACCACTGCAGTGGCATCCGGGCCCTCCAAAGACAGGCTGAAAAAGCGTTTACACGTCAAAAATACATCCTTGCTTGTAAAGTCATAGTCGTAGGCCGTCATTGAAAAGGATGGTTCTGTGTCCAGATTTTAAAGCCTTGTTAACCTAAGGGAAGGGAAATAGGGCAGTCACTAGGACTTTGGAGATCCACTGAGAGGCCCAGCGTCTGCTCTGACAATCATTTTTCTCACTGTATGCCAGCTGTTTTGGTAGTCGATTTCCAAGATCTCTAAGTGCTGCTTTTTAAAATCTTAGTTTCATTAAGAAGCACACTTAGTTATTAAAGTATGAGCATACTTTATTGGATTATCTGTATAGTGTAGGCCAGAAATAAAAATTTTTCTTTTTTGTATGGTTACTAAAATGATGAACAATTGAGTGGGTAATAATGAGAATATAGAAATATAGTTGTGTTTCTTTACATTTATTTAAATGTGAGAGTCTCAATTATTTCAAGGAGACTTGAACTCAAACAAAATCGTAAACTTAGGCTGTAATGGACAGACTAATGGGAAAGCAGTCTGACTAGGTTCCCGCTTTACCGAGCTGCTCCCTGACTTTCTGCCCTAATCCTTGTGCTTAGACACAGGCTGTGTTGTGACCTTTCAGATGGACTGACTGTACAGGCCTCTTGGTCCCAACGTGCAGATTCTGTGTCCTTGTGTTCTCTAAGGTCTTGAAACAGATTTTTTGTTTTCCAGCTCATTAGAATGAAGGAAAATTGTATTATCTCAAAACATAGTTTAGCAACTTGACAATGTTAACAATTTCTTTAATTTTTTTGCTTTTATAAAAGCAATACTCACCTATTGTGAAAATGAAGCCCATTTGGGATGATTTAAAAAAGGAATGAATGATAGCTCATAGTTGTGTCCAGAGATAAGCACTGTGGTATTTCTCATTCTACTCTTTTGTCAATCCATTTTTGTACTGATGAGGTCATACTATCTATGCAATTGTGAATCCTGAATTTTCTACTTGGAAAAATGTATATGACATACTGCCATTTTGTA
>VMDR010031518.1:0-12023 GCA_007922815.1 Macrotus californicus | reverse complement strand
ATATCTATCAGGCTTCCTTTTCACAACCATAAAATGGGGATAAAAGTACATTTCTCAAAAAACTAATATGAAAATGAAATGATACAATGTATATAAAGTGCCCAGTTGTTCCATGGCCCATAATAAGAATTTAATAAAGGTTAACATTATTAGTTATTCATTGGTAAAGCACCTTTTGGAAACTACATTTTGACCTAATCAAACGGTAAGCGACCGCAATCATCGTGTAAAACCATCAAATAAGAAAAGTATTCCTCATGTCTAAGATGAGCCCTCACAGCTAGCGCATCAGCACATTTCCTCGTATCCCTGCCTTACTGACAATGAAGAATAGCTGGTCACCTTCACCTGTTTAATAATGCATCACTTAATAGAAAATACGATTAACTAGCATCTCTACTTACTCTTCCCCAGGCTGAAAAAAAAAAAAATCCCATCTCATTTAACCTTTTCAAATTGGACTTGTTTTCCAACTCTTTAATAATCTTTGTGGCTCACCTTTGAGCGCTCCACATTTTCTCTCTTAATTACGAAGACCCCAAATGGCTGCAGTGCTGTGAGCCTGCCTGGTGTTGGTGAACTGTGCAAACTACCAGGGTGGAAAATGAAGGTAGAAAAGAACTCCAGTGTTAGGGCAAGATGTTGTGCTGCCTGCAAACACAGTAGCGTGTTTTTACTACCTATCCGACAAGAAGATCTCTACAACTGCCATGTAAATCTCTGGTCATTTCTGTACTTACTAGTGTCTTTTTTTCCTACCTTAAATTTTTTTATTCCAGTAAGGTGCTATGTAGAAAATTAAAGGAAAATAGTAACAATTTGCTGTTCTGTTGTGGGAATGCAAAACAAGGTCATTGTCACTCAGTTACAAGGTTAATTGTAGCTATTTTTCATTTCATACTGCCTGTTTATGGACTATCTTCTCGACACGTATTCATATCATCTTAGAACTGGAAAATGTACTAACAGTAATGAAAATTGGCATTTTTATCATACTACGGGGAAAAAGTGTGCATGGCCAAAAATGTTGGAAGCTTAGAATAGAATGCACATCTCTTGGAAACTCCCCGTGTTCACTGGAGTATAAAAGCCTGAAAAGCCCAGCAATCAGTATGGCCATTCGAGTTACCTGCCCAGGTTTGTGTTTGCACGCAATAAAAGCCACCTTCCAGTGGTCCACCTTCAAATACACTTTGAAAATGTTAACATAACCCTAATTTATTACTATAGACAAGAACACTGAGGCACAAAGTGGTTACTTACCTGGCTCTCAATTTTTTATTTCTATTCCTCTAAAATCTTACCATTTTTTCTCGTGCATGTGCTACCCTTGCCCCTCAGAAATTTCTTATTATTGCACTGTTTTTATCCAGAATGGATGAGTACGGTTTCATCTCTCTTCAACAAAAAGAAATAGCAAAAGTGCAGATGTCTATTTAGAAATAATTTTACCCTCTTCCCTAAATGTCCTCTGTCCTTGTACTTCCTAAAGACATGTTGATGCCAATGTTGGGAGGGAATGTGTATTCTTTGGCTGTAGACTAGAGACTGTAGTCTTGGATCTGTCTTCAAATATGTATTTACACCTCCAAGTTTCCTACTTTCAAGTCCTGCTACCATATGAGGAAATAGATGAGGTCATTGTGAAGTCATAAAATACTCCCAAAGTTTGGTCAACATTAATTTATCAATGAATGTGTAATGTGCATATCTCATTTTAAGCTGATGATTTCTATTACCCAGAAAAACCTTCATGGGAAAGAATTATAAAAGTGCTTTCCTGTCAGCCTTGAAACTGAAGGCCATGGAAAGGCATCCATTTTAAGAAAGAGATCACTTCTTATTATTGTGTGTGACCTGGGGCAAGTGTCTCTACTTCCACTTGAACAACCCATTTGAAAATCACATTGAGACCCTCATGTCACAGATGAGAGCAATGTACTAGCAAAACCTGAATAGGAAAGAGCTTGAGAATTGATTTTCTATATTGCTGTGACCAATCTGCTTTTCATTAGTTCCACTGACATCATTACCAAATATATAAAAACAAGAGCTGTGCATGTGTGTGTGTGTGTGTGTGTGTGTGTGTAGAGAGAGAGACTTTTGTTTTTATCTTAAGATCACCCCCACAAAGCTGTAGTCTTCTGATAAAAGGGGAAAGGGAAAAATAGTCTTCATTATTCTCCTATTGGTCCCAGACCCAAATTACTCCATTTTCCCAAGTCAGCAAATGCCTTGTACATCTAAAGCACTAAACTTGGCTCCTGGAAATATTGCCTGCTAGTTAAATCACCCACATTGGATAGGCCCTTAAAGAGTCAGACATGCTTTGAAATTTACTGCCACAAGCATATATATCTTTCAAAGAGTCTTTTGACTTCTGAGTCTTTTCCCCAAACAAGGCTCCTGATGTTTGTCCCTGCAGAGGGCAACCAAGAGCCACGCTGCTGGCCTGAACCATCCTTGCACCCTGAAGGAACAGTGTGCGAGGATTCCCTGGCTGGGGCCTTTGTAGAACCTTGACAGCTAATCCGTGTCATGTGAATGGCTTCAGGCTGACCCATCTTTTCTTTTTAATTTAACAGTCTGAACAACTGCTTGGGAAAGACCAATTAGGCTGCGCCATCATTCCTTCAAAGGCCTGATTGTTTTGAACCTTGGTCAAGTGCACATACCACACAGAGATATGCTGTAGAAGCCAGATTCACATACGAACCTACAGGCATTCCTGGTTTTACTGACATCTAGCCCGTTCCGCCTCTGTGTAGCTGGATGTAGTCTGATTTGGAACCTCAAAGTGTGGCCCAACCCATCAGATCTCCTTTAGACCATTTTACAACAGGTTTATTTCTTTAATAAACCTCTTTTTGTGAGGTCTGATAGCCATAAGCCAAAATGATATTGGCTTGGTAGCAAAGAGTTTTATAGATATGTCGTGGCATATTTTAATTTTCCAGCTAAGATTGTCTAGTGTGCTCTCTGCATTACCACTAATAGCGCAGCAAATTTGCTTTGAAGCTGTCAGTATCCTGTTCCTCCTCATTACAGTAACCCAGGACTGCACCATTAAACATGCAGGCAGCTGGAAGACCTGCAGGAGGCCCCTGCTTGGTTGCCCCAATCGAGCATATCTGGCTTCAGTTCAAAGATAATACTGGCCACTTCCATAGCTCAGAAAAGTAAATTAACTCATTATCCAAGAAAGTAAAAGGTTTAAAATAAAATTTTTGGAGATTTGTGGAGCTTCCTCATGGAAGATCTGTTTTCTGCTGCTTCTAGCTTCCAATTAGTAGGTATTTTATGAAGACCTACACACCTGGTCGATTTTTAAATTATTATTAGCACACTTGAACTTTACTAATGGTATTCTGGGATTTTAGATTACAGGAAACCACAAAGAACATATGTAAATTGAATGGTTAGACTATTTTGTAATAACACCTCAGACCAGGGTTCTGAAAGTGTGATCCTGGAACCAGCAACATCAACATCATCTGGGATCTTTCTGGAAGAGCAGACTCCTGGGTGCTACCAGCCCAGCTGAATCAAATATCCTGGGGGTAGGGTCCAGCAAGCTGTGTTTCAACAATCACTGCAGATGAAGCTGATGTCAGCTAAGTTTCGAGAACCACCGCTTCAGACATTTTGGAGGCTTTCGAGATTTACAAATTACCTTGACATACAGCAGTTCCACTTCTTTTTATTAAAACTTCACTTAGTAGGCAGAACAGATTTAGTTTCCAAAACTCCCTGAAGAGAAAGCTATACTTCGGAAATGGAATTTGTTCAAGGGCATCCTGTTGTTAAATGTTACAGCAAGACGAGATCACGAGGTTCCAAATTTAACATTCATCCCACTGTGTCCTCCCACCTGAGCAGGAGAGTTGCTACCGAACGGACAAGGAACCCAAGAAGGCTCTCCTGCCCCCAGCGACTGCCCTGGCTCGCTGCCCAGGAAGAGCCTCTCATTGTTGAGCACCATGAAAATCATTTTTTTTAAGTTAGAAAATTGGATTAAGGACAGGAGACAATGGGAAGGAATGAGGAGAATCCAAAACTCTAACAAGTACAGGAAGGGTGGTGAGAAAAAAGCCAACATGCCATGGAAAGCTGGGAAACAGAGAAGAGACTGCTTAAAAGATGGAGAGGGCTCAGCTTGGACATTTTTCTTGGGCCTTGTGGCAAGAGAAAAATCATCCCGATTCAGAGCAATGTCTATGGCTAACATGGACGCCGCAAAAAAAATTGATTGGCCCCAGACACTTTTAAAAGAGTTTTTCCCCTTATTTATCTTTGCATCTCAATGGTCAAAAATCAGTGTTTCTAAAAGTGACAGCAGGCCGATAATATCAGAAATATCGAAGCACTTGTTTCAAATTCAGATTACTGAGAAACACATTAAATTTCCCAAATCTGGAGGTGGGGCCAGAATCTTTCTAATGCATCTCAGGTGAGTTTTCTGACTTACAGTCATTAGCTAGCTAGATCAGTAAGAGTTTACAGTTTCATGTGAGTGTGTCTGTGTGTTCACATGTGCATGTGTATTAACTAAATAACGTTTTGTGATTTAAAAGAAAAACAAACTTCCCTCCCAACATCCAAATAAAGCCAAGGTAAAAGAAAAAGGAGTGACTCTGCACGTAGTGGAAGTGGCTTTTTTGTGTGCTAAGTGATCCCTATGTGAATTGAGTAGCAAGGAAATAGGGTACTTAACAACTGACCTATGTGGTTTTGCCTACTCAGACATAACACTAAATCATGGTAAAAAATAAATATTATTTGTTCTCTAAGTACAAATAGTGTACAAATATATTAGGTTATATTAAATATGTTACTATAATGCATAATTCCATGGGAAAAATTAAGGGAAATTGATGGACCCCAGGATACAGTCTCTGGAAAATCATCTTTCCGATATCACCCCGAGCCCCTACTCCTACCAGCAGGATGCAAAGTGCCTGTGCAGCCACACAACTGAATAGTTTTCTATTTTGGTGAGGGGTCCTGACACTGTTTCATATTGCCATTCTGCAGCACTTAAAAATGAGGAAGTAAAATGTCATGAAAAAGACAAATGTAAAATAAATAAATAAGTTGGCCCACTCCATCTCCTGTCAATTCAATCTGCTCCAAATAATACCCTTTTTTTTCTTTATTCCTAAACCAAAGTTTCCCAACATATATGCCCACAGATTGTGATTTAATTCATTTAAGATGTGGTCTGAACTTTGGAATTTTTAAAAGATCCCCAGGTGATTCTAATGTTCAGATAAATTTTGGAGACATGGTCTTAAATTAATCATGTAAAGCAAAAGAAAAGTGAGTGTTAAAGTACTTAAAAGCAATCATTTTCCCTCTTTAAAGTCGTTCAATGATTTCCCTTTGTGCACACTATTTTTTAGATCCTATAGGATAAATCTCCAGTGTTTGCAGGAAAATGCAGGCCTTCCACTATCTGACTATTGCTCATCTTTTAATTGTAATGTCTATCTTCCTGCCTAAAAATTCACAATCAAGGAATGTGAAACTTTCACATACCAATATATCCAACAATATCTGTTGAATAAGTGAGTAAATAAGAATGAGAAACTATTTCCAGATGGACCTCTAGAACCACTCTAACATGGACTGGATTAAAAATTGGAACTGCCTTGCAGATTTGGGGAGAAGGGAAATATTTTATTTATTTATCATTTACTGGGTGGTTTGATCTTATTTTCAACCACTGATTCTCGAATACTTCAAAGACTTCATTACTTTTTTCTCTGCCTTAGATCATGTCAGAGCTGGTAATATGTTCCTCCTACCTTCTGGTTTCTGCTGTCTGCAGCCGTACATGTAGACCTGTTGCCATGGAAGGTCTCTCTTCGATGGAACATACCACATCTCACCATGATACATAATGAAAATGAAGGTCAAACAAGAGAGGGTGGTAAAAATTACATACTCTTTCCCTTGACCTGATATACACACCTTCACAGATTAAGATTTCAAATCTATAAGGATACAGAACCCTCCATCTAAAGGAAGACCATGCATGCTGGTAATGCCCTTTTCCGGTTTCCCATGAAGCTACATTTTCATCACATCCAACTGTGTCCTGATCAGACTATCCAGAAATCTCAGAATAGCCACTTGCATGGATCCAAAATAATAGCCTAAAATGATCATTCCTCACAATTGGAGCAGCAACTACAACCAAAAATCTGGTCACTGTCTCACCCACCTTCCTCCTGACCTTTAGTTAGTTTAGTTAGTTAGTTAGTTAGTTAGTTAGTTAGTTAGTTAGTTAGTTAGTTTGTTTGTTTCCCAGCTCCTCACTCTCTCCTAACGGGGTCCAGTTCTATCTTTCCAAATGAAACTGGATTGACAGCAACTGAACAAGAGTTATTTCGGACTTCTTTAGAAAAACATTATTACTACAAAAAAGGGCCTGAGTCATTTTTATTCTATAGTAGAGATTTGGGGGAAAGCATCAGAAATTGCTTTCTTTGTGGAGAGCTGGCCCCAGCCCTCCTCTGTATCCAGATATAAAATTGACATTGCTAAACAGAAGATAACACATTTATGTCAGATCCTTAGGCTTTCTTTTTATTTATTTATTTTCATTGAATTTATTGGGGCGATGTTGGTTAATAAACTTACATATGCTTCAGGTGTACAATTCTATAACATACCATCTGTACATCATATTGTGTGTTCACTACCCCAAGTCAAGCCTCCCTCCACCATCACTTGGGCTTTCTTTCAACTGACTCAACTGTGTGAATCTGCTCAAATGTGTAGGGAAAGTGGAACTGAAACTATCTGACTACCGGCAAGTACTAAACATTATATCACGTAGGAAAATATAGGAAGGCAAATGTAAAAATTGTATAATAGATGTGTGCTGGACTTAGGCCATGTCATTTGACATTATCCAAGAGAGCTAGTTCATTTGCTCCTGGTGACAGTTGTGGATAATGTATTTGTCTTTAATGAAGACATAAAAAACTGATCTGGACCTGGTACGTTTCAGAAGTTGAAGTGGTTTATTATGATTGTTCAAAGAAAATGTTTTGTACTTTTGTAGTAAAAGGAATTAATACAAAAATGAGTTGGCATTTATTTAGTCACAAGATAAGCATACTGAGACAGTACTGATATTTAACAGTACCTGGACAAAAGAAAAATGAGATGAATCAAACAAAAAAATAAATGTGATTGTCTATTATATACTCAGTCTTGTGTAAAATGTTTAAAGCATAAATTCCATATACTAAGTTTACTTTTCCAATTGATGCTCACCTTCATTTGTGAGAACTGAAAGGGCTTTGGTCAATACTAAAGGTTTATTTTTGTCTTTTAAAAAATAATAAATGCCAATTAAGTTTTTCCAGTGAAGTGTTTTCAGCCAACCTGGACACTCCCTACTAATGGACCACATATACTTGTTTCTGAGGTTTAGAAAATTACTGGTTTTCCTTTCAAGTTAACATTTATATCCAGTCTCTTTTCTTAAATAGGCTAACTGTGTCAGTGAGAATAACAACAAATATGAGAGTATTTTTGTAAAAGGAAAATATTAGATAAGGGAGAATTGCTGAAACTTAAAAGAAAAGTGTAAATATTTGACTCCTCAGAAGCTGCGATAAAACTATTCATTTAAAACTGGGATCTGAAAAGCCTTTGAAAATAAGTAATGAAGTAAACAAGTCATTGATTGTCTCTCATAATACAATTTGAGAAGGCAAGGGTCTGGTTTCTTATTTGGCCAAAAAGAAGGAATCGATTTTTTTTTTCAAAATGCAAATAACTGTACTGTTGTATTTTTTTTATTCTAGTGGTAATGGTGATTCATTATAAAAATTCAAAAACTAAAAGGCATACCAATGACTATCCAACATGACATTAGATTACTCCAGGGTAAAGAACATCATCCTGAAGCCAAAGGAATAACCATTATTGTCTTAATCTGGAAAAACGTTCATTTCCAATGTACATGGGGGTAAAGGAATATCAGGGCACCTCACAGTCATTAAGTAAAAGATACTAAGTAAACTATCTTTTTCTTACCCTTTTTTTACTACCAAGAAACTGACATTATACCCAAGATTCTTAAGTAACTTTTTAAGCTGAACTTCCAAATCATATATTTTAGAAAACATTATGGCAATAAACATTTTAAAAATGCTCAACATAATTATTTATCAGAAAAATAACAACCAGCAGAATGGCTAAAATTAAGAATATAAAGTGTTGAGGAAAATGAAAACTCACTTAAATTGCTTGTGGGATTGTTAATTTGGTACCCTGACCTTAGGAAAACATTTGGCAGCACCCAATAATTTACATAGCTTCAATAATCTCGCAGCTTCATGCCTGAGCATATATCCATCCAAAAGAAATGCTTTTGTCCTACATAGGATATATACAGTATTGTTTATATAATAACCCCACACTGGAAAAAAAACTATCCATGAACAGTATAATGAGCAAAGAAATTGGGGTATACAACTATAACAGAACTCTATTCATCAATAAAATGAATGAACTAATGAAACACATAATTAACAAATCCAATAGACATAACGATGAGTAAAAAAAGTCAGGTATAAAAATATACATTCCATATATTTCATTTATATGAAACTCAAAAAGAGGTAAAACAGAATAATGGTTCACCTCGGGGTACACACTGAATGCAGGATGGTGTGGGACCCTTCTAGCGTGCTAGAAGTATTCTACATCTTAACATGTGTGGTGGTGAAAGAAGTTTATATAATACATAAAACTTTATTAAGATCTTTAAGATCTGTGCACTTTAATGTATAAAACAGAACTTAATTACTCAGTTTATTTTTTAGTGTTTCTAATATCCTTGTACATTTCATTGATCAGCATTCTCAACATTCATATTGTATTTGATCAACTTTTAAATTGCTTGATCTGTGTCCAGCAACTTTTCCTTTCGAAGAAGGTTCAGTGCATAACTATCATTTTCCAGGGAAGTCTAGTACCCATCTCGCAAAGCATACTTGTAAGTGGTGGTTTTTCTCATAGACCAAAGAAATGAGGGTGTGTGTCTTCGTAGCTCTAAGAGCCAAGGTGACCGAAAGTTAAATTAAACCAGTGAGTTATTTCTACAA
Organism: Macrotus californicus; assembly: GCA_007922815.1. Classification (NCBI taxonomy): domain Eukaryota; kingdom Metazoa; phylum Chordata; class Mammalia; order Chiroptera; family Phyllostomidae; genus Macrotus; species Macrotus californicus. Next base: position 2,895 of record VMDR010031518.1, on the reverse strand, counting down.
GGTTTAACCTGGACCACCAATAACAAAGACAGCTTCACAACAATCAGTACTCAATGGAACAAAATGTGACATTAAGAATTTTCCTTTTTCTGTTTAATGAATATGACAGCATTTTCTTCCCCTTCTAATTCTCACTTTTTACTTCTAAGTTATACTTTTTTTGAAGACTTTATTTTTTTAAGAACACTATTAGGTTTATAATGAAACTGAAAGAAGGTACAGAGATTTCCTGCACACCACCCCGACACACACAAGCATAGCCTCCCCCATCATCAACATTCCCCACCAGAGTGGTACATGTGTCACAAATGATGAACCCACACTGACCCATCATAGTCACCCAAAATCCAGTTTACACTAGTTTTCTCATGGTGTTACACATTCTGCAGTTTGAAAAATTTGTAATAATATATATCTATCACTGTAATACCATACAGAGTATTTTCATTGTCTATATTATGATGATAGAAAAAAATCATTATACTCTCTGTGCTATTTCTATTCATCTCTCCCCCCATCCTACCCACCACTGCTGGCAACTACTATTCTTTTATGTCTCCACAGATATGCCTTTTCTAGAATGTCATAGAGTGGGAATCATACAGTATTTTGCTTTTTTAGATTGGCTTCTTTCCCTTAGAAATATAACTTAAGCTTCCCCTATGTCTTTTCATAACTAATAGCTCATTTCTTTTTCATCTTGAATAATATTCCACTCTCTGGTTGTACCACAGGTGCCTACTGAGGGGCATCTTGATTCTCTCAAGTTTGGAGAATTATGAATAAAAGCTGCTATTAGCATCTTTGTGCAAGTTTTGGTGTGGACATAAGTTTCCAATGGCTTTGTGTAAAAACCTAAAGTTTAATTGCTGGATGGTTGGTAAGAGAACTTTTAGTTTTGTAAGAAACAGCCAAACCGAGTTTCCAAAGGCGCTGTACCATTTTGGATTTACATCTGCGGCACGTAGGGGTTCCTGTCACTCCACTAAATGATTCTTAGTGGGAGAAAATCTCTCTGCGTTTTGTATCTCCTTAAGTAAACCGGGTCTGCTCTAAAGAATCTATTTTGTCCCTCTTTGCTTTGCTTTTCTAATCATTAAACCATGAACTTCTCTAGTATTGATCATGACTTGTGCACCACATTTATTTTTACCCTGCAATCATGCCATTTTTTCCCCTCTGAGGGAATCAATGCACTACAAAGATTATAAAGAGGGGACAATTTCACTTTTGTCAAAAACAACATTTAAGAAAAATGCAAAAGAAAATAAAACAAATAACTCAGAAATAAAGCATTAAGGAAGACTACCTGTTTTCCTGATTTTTAAAGCTCTAATGCATTGGACTTGACCATTAACTCAGCAGGGGCCGTCTCTGCAGATGGCACATGCTGTTATTCTTCACAACAAACCCTAAACATCCAGAAAGAAGGAATGATTGCAGCCTAACCCAAAGAAAGAGGCGCACGCACACACATGCAGCACAAACGAAGCCAATCAATATGGCTTGGAACTAAAAAGTGATGTTAGTTTTACTTTTGAAACAGTACCAGGATCTTGGTAAATTCTGACCAACCAACACAGAGGCCTGCTAAGGGAGTAAGTAATACATTTCCTGTCCAGACTCTCATTCTACTCTGAATCTCCTGTTAATTCAAGGTCAGATGTCAGTACTCCCTTTTCTCAAACACTGTGAACCATAAACAGCTTTAGCCTTGGATGGTTGGAAGGCTTCTGAACATTTTGAAGAATGAGAACACATGGGTGTTTAGGTTTCAAAGCTGGCTCAGACCCTTGCTCACCTCCTATTTTGTTGTGTTTTGTTTCATTTAAGTAGTCTGTGTCTGCCGAACACATTAGTCCACCGAGTCCTTTAGGTTGAACTGCGTGACCTGTGACCCCACTCCACTTTAACACAGACCACTCTCCTGTGTGGAAAGTCCAGATCTGCCTCCAGCTCGTAACAGATAGACCCGGGCCTCCTCCTCACTCTGTGCCTACTACTGTTCATGTGCAAGTTACAAAAGCCAGAGCAAGCTCCAGCCTCCATCAAGGGCAGAGCTCCAATTTAAGAGTAATGGCTGGAGTAGGTGTTATTTGTACCCCGTGTCAAGGTTTGATTGTTCACATCTGGCGGCAAGCTGAATAGGGCTTCAGATTATTCAGAGCAGTTCAGAGAAGCTGATGGTAATGGGGATAGGGGATGGGAATGGTGGTTTTGACTTATCTTGTGGTTTTCAGGCAAGTAATGAAGTCACCTTATTAATAAAGAAACGTAATCAAATATGTTCCCTTCAATACAAAGTGATCACACAGACATATACTCATACATACCAAGGCTGTAAATTCCCAAAAATTAGCCAGTTAAAGTATCAAAGTAGAATAGGCATTTTTGCCTGTAAGCCTTTCTGAGAATGGTATTGATTATGATCCAACAAAGAAGTTGCTCCTCACCGGCGCGCACGTGCACAGACATGTTAATTTCAGCTATGGTTCCATGTCTAACTTCTTAACACCAGGGAAGCAATCACTCTTTAAAATATTATTTTGACGCTCTTTTTTCTCTTTTCCTTTTCCTTGGCTATTTTGTGTAACATTAACAAAGAGTACATGGTCATGACTCCAATGCTTATACCAGAGGATTAGAAAGAAGCTGCAAATGAAAGCAGTGTGAAGACTGAGAGAGAGACTCCGAGACATCCTGGTTACTGCTTTTCCTTGAAAGAAATCTCCTGGGGTGGAAAGTACACACAACATCAGCTGCTCTTCAAATATTTCATCTCGTGCGCTGCTGCAGAGCTGCATAAAAATGTATGTTGAGTACATAGCATCTATGTGACAGAAAAATAGAAATTTGGATTATAATTAGAGATAACCTAAAAACGTTACTATATGG
>VMDR010031517.1:0-12015 GCA_007922815.1 Macrotus californicus | reverse complement strand
TAAGATGACAACTATCTTCTGCAAATTTTAGATTTTTGACCCTATGTTCTTGAAAAAAATTGCAACATTAAACTAACATCATTTCTTCTTTCATTGAGAACGTTGAAACCAATGAATTTCCAACTCAGGATTATGTCTTTAGCTGAGAGTCTGTATTTATTCTTAGGAGAAATTTGAAGAATTTCATAGTTGGAAGGCTTTCTATAAGCCCAGTTTATCAACGTGTTCTCTAAAGGACCCTGGAGCCCTGGAATTACCCATGGATTGAGTAGTTTTTCAGTTGCTCAAGAGTTACTGAGAAGGAAAGGTAGGGAGGGAAGGGTTGGTAGTGCTAGGTTGGCCTAATTTGCCTGGTTACTGTCCATATGAACAAGGATCAGTTGAAAACTTACAGAATCTCTGTTGGAAAAAAATAAGGCTAATTCCCCCTGGAAGGCAGATCTGGCCTGAGCATTTTGGTTTAAGTGGGTAGCAACCTAAAAAAGCAGGGTCCACAAAACTCAAATATCTGTTTAGACTGAGAGATGTGTTTTTATATTGCAACTTTGTTATCATTTGATTACTTTCTGGTTTGGCTTCTTTTAGTAGCTGAAGGGCTATGGTTTGGAAGCACTGAATTAATTTTTCTATCTACAGTCTTCAAAATCATATAGCCTGTGAGTAAAATAGATATTATTTCCCCATAAAATGAGTCATGAATTTTCAACAAATTAACGCTTAAGCCTCCTCACATCCCCAAAAGTTCACAGGGTCACTAAAGAGTGTTGTACCCCTCAACTCCCCAACTTTGGTGAAACACACAGTTCCCTGGGGAAAACTCTAAATTTGAACACCTGAAGAATGTCAGGACCATTTTTGTTTTAATTAAGAGGCATCAGCTTTTGGGACTTATTATACTGTATAATTTCTCCACTAAAAACAATATTTTATATTAATTTGGAGAATGTCTGATTGGGTTCTAGCCCTGTTGTGAGGTGACTTTCAAGTTCAAATCGTGTCTCAGGCACTATTTGTTTCACAAGGATGGCGGACATCAGCCTTCCAGAACGTGTTTTAGAAAAGTCGCCAAATGCAGTTCTCCTATGGACTTAAAATGCAAGTTCAGGACATGCAAATGAATTGTGGTCCAATTAACTCCTGAAAAAAAAAGCCCTAAATGTCCTGTTAATGAACTGTATTCAGGCGCTAAAAAAGCATTCCGTGGTGATGGGATTATAAAAGATCCTGCCCTTGTGAAAGCCACTTTCAGGTAGAAATAAAGAGAGTAACAGTTGTTCAATTAGAGGTTACCATTCATCGAGGAAGGGGGGAAAGCCTCTCTGTGATAAGACCCGGAAGTCTTGTTTTTCTGCTAATGCGATTTCATACATTTTTGTTGCACGGTGGGCTCAGCAGCATTCCTGGTCTGTTGCCTCGGATGGGAATTGTTCGGCGCCGTGTCCCTCACAGCCCTGCCTGGAGTCCTCCTGCTGAGCCGTGAACTGATCTCGTGGTCGCAGTGACGGTTGCTGGAGAAAGCTGGCGAACGCTAATTCTTTCCCAGCCTCCTCTCCCCATCTCTGTCTCCAGCCTAGCCTCCTTTTCAGGTTTATTCATGAGCTCATCACTGGAGAAGAAAAAACTTTATTTGCATGATAACATTAGATTTAAAAGCTATAAATAACACAGAGCTGTAAGTGCTGCACCCCCACCTCCAAACACCACCTCTTCTGAAACCTGTGTGTTTGCTCACACGCGAGTATGGCCTTTGGATTTTCTTCCCACGCATCTTACAACTCTATTCAGCCTTCAACATCCTGAAACACAGCAGTTAAAACGGGGGTAATTTTGGTTTGCTCTCTCTGAATGGAGACGAAGGACTTTGGACTTGTTTTAAACAAGCTGTGACTCTGAGTGAAACGTGGCACCTGACTCACTCAAATTGGAGACTGTCATCGTTCTGCAAAAAAGTATCGTTGCAATATAATGTGTCTGGAAAGTGAAGAACCAGGAGACCATTTTTGTTCTGTACTGTCTGTCCAACAGAGGCCCAGGCAACTGACCTGATAAACAAATTTTCCCCAGCTTTGACACCCTGGAATATTTGTCAGGTGCTTAATACTCAGGCCAAATTTTAAGTCCTCAGTATAATGATTAGTCTTGGTCAAATATTTTCAGGAGTGGAAGAGTTGCTCGTTTTAGAATATAAGAAAGTCGTAACTCCATGTCTCTCACTGTAAAAAAGAAAATCCTGTTCATCAAGTCTGTCACTCAGGTGTGCACATGCACTTGAATTCGCAAAGAATCCTGTGTCCTCTGTATCCAGTGGTCCAGGCACTTGGAGGTGCTGGTGTGTAGGAGTCAGACCTGGGCTCTTAGGTCAGTGAGTCCTTGGAGCAGCCTGAGTGGTGGTGGTGGGGTGGTGGTCGGGGGTGGGGGGTGGGGGGGTGACCCAGGGTGAGGTTGGCCCAAACTTTTTTCTCCTGGGTGAAACACACATTGTGTACTGGCTTGATTTATTAATTCTAACTTATCATGAACCAATATATAAACTACAACTTTAGGAAGACTGTAGGCCAATCTTCTCTTTTAAAACTAACGTAATCATATCCTTTTTCTGATATTATCCTTATATCTTTGCAAAAAATCTCCCTCAAGTCCAATTGGAATCCTCCTACCTCACTTTAAGCCCATTTTTTCTTGCCTGGCCCCAAGTGAAAATTAATAAGTTTAGATCACTCATATCACATCCTTCCTACACCCAAACGTTTGCAATCAAGTGCTCCTCAGCTTATATTTGGAGGAGGGGGAGGTGTGAATTTCAGTCTACAGCAAGCACCTAGGAAGCTTATCTGTAAAGGAAACAGATTTCACTGAAAATGCCCCTTCCCCTGGGTGGTAGAAAATAACATTCAGTCAATTTAAGGTGTTCCCAAGGTCCTTTGGCCACATTTTGCTTTTCTTTAGCACCCTGGGAACAGGAAATCCTTTCTTCCCTTTTTGTGCCCCTGCCTCCTACCACGAAGGGCCTGGGGCAACCCGTGGCAGTTTCAGGCCCGCTCTGCAGGCTCATCATGCAGACCTTTCTTCTGCTCCTGCACCCTTCCCATCACGGGACTCCTAGGGCCTGATGCTCCACCCTGGCACTTCGCTTCACAGGAGGGAAGGCACAGGTCCTCCTGATCTTGCAATTTCCACACCTATCCAAGGGTAAAATGCTCAGGGCCCATTGCCATCGAAGATCACCCCTGTTTCCTAGAGGCACTCTCCTTTCCTCAGCTCAGACATCTTCTTCCTAGGGCCTCTTCGGAACCTGAGTATTTGAGACTCAAAAGCCAAACCTCTGCTATGTCATCCTTTCCAGGAAGCAGTGAGATAGGCAGGCACCTTTAGGCTAAGTAAATGAAAAACTACGAATACAATAATATGCACAATGATATGCTGGTAAACAATTATCCTTCACTTTTCTCCCCAAGGTTGCTTTCCAAAAAGTCATCATTTGATTACTCTTAGTGCCTTTCCTACTGAGTTCAGGGATGGAGAGGGGGCCCTGAGACAACAGACACCAGGCGATGGGGAGGGGAAGGCACTTACCAAGAAGAAGGAATGAAATGTGAAAGATACGGAGAGGACAGGGTTAGATTTTATTCCATGTATTTTTCCTCTCTTGTACACGTTGCTCTTCCCCCAGGGTTGGTGGTGTCTGTTGTCTCAGGGGAAGACAGATACAGCTGAAATAAAGCTTTTGATCTCTGAGAGCTCTTCTTGACTTTCAAAAGCTTAAACCTAGAATGTCCCAGGACATTGAGTTAACTCAACAACATTAGATTTAGAACAATGTTTGATGACAGATGTGGTCTTCTGGCACATGTGCAGTTAGGAGTACTGGGCTGCAGGAGAGAATTGGGAAGGGACCTAGGGATGTTAGTGTGGGCAGAAGGAGCTGTGCCCTCTGACTTCTCAGATACCACCACTCCCACCCTGCCCCAAGCTGAATCCCCGAGTGGGATGGATGCATGATCAGGGCCCTGGGGAAACAGTGGCTACCCAAGAGCACAGGGCACTGGAGGCTTTCCCTCAGAGTAGAGCCCAGAGAGGGAGTAATCCATGGGGGTTTGCTTCAATTTAGCACCTGTGCAGTAAAGGGACTAGAGATGGCTGCATGAGCAGGTAGGTAGGATACTAGCAGAATTTCTCCACATCCTACCTGGTACCAGGAAAGACCACAATACTCCATAGTGGTCACCCTCTTCTGCACACCTTTCTCTTCCCATGGACAGTTATGTGTGTGTGTGAGATAGGGGTAGCAGGGATAAGTATGCTGAAATAACAGGCTACTTGGAATTGACACTGATTAAAATTCAGTTTATAGAAGATAAGGAAAACTGCATTTCTTGAACACTTGAACGTGTATTACACAGGGATAAGAACCAAGCATAGAGTTCATCAGAAATGGCAAGAAACAAAGTAAATGGAGATAATGGAATACAGCAACGAGATGAACAGGAAGGAAGAAGGTAGCGGCCAGCGAGATTCCCAGAGGTGCTGCAGCCTGAGTTCTCCAGCGTATATTGAGCCATGAGGCAGTTTGGACAGCTTCTGCTTCTGGGTCGTGTACCAGGGGAAAATGCTGGAGGCCCTCACCACGTGAGAAAAGTACAAGAGGCAAAGCAGATACGCGCAGGAGAAAATGCATCTGTTCTGAACGTGCTGAGTTTGAAGAGTCCAAGCGGGGCTGGCCTGCCTGTGCTCCTGCATCTAGCCATCCAACAGAACACACAGTGGTTAGAAGAAGTGAGGTAGAGAAACATGTATTAGCATAATGCTCTCAAAAACAGAATGCTGAGCCAACAAAACAAAACAAAACACCAAACCCACCAAAACCCAAAAAGCTGTAAAACAACACAAAGTATGAGGTCTTATAAGTTAAAAACATGTAAAACAATACTATACTGCTTAGGAATATATGTATATGTAGTGAAGATATCCTTAACAACAATAAAACACTAAATGCTATGGGAAGGGAGAGAAAGGAATGGAACTGGGAAAGAAATAAGATTCCAGCAGTATCTATAATATTGTATTTATTAAAAATCTCAAGTAAATAGGATAAAATGGTAAGATGATAAAGCTAGCTAATATGTTTACATTTTCATTATCTCAATACATTTTAACATGTTGAAAATATAATAAAAATGACCAATTAGTAATTCTTCTGTCCGGAAAATGGAAATAATGATAGTGGTTTTGCCTATTGCTTTGGTTGTTATAAAATTGAATTTGGACAACACAGGTGAATTCAATACAATGAATCCTACAGATGCTGCTGGTCTCAACTAGCAGCATCTCCTGTGCCAGGAAGGTCATGATTCCGATAAAATTCAGTTGATACCAGGTGTGTCCTAGAGTTTAGCATATTAAAAGTGAAAAAGTATATAATCTTCATACACATTCTAAACAGTTAAAAGTTACAAGCAGTGCTAGTTCAGTAGTGCCCCGGTAACTTACCTTCCATGAGCTGTGGGTCTTGCCGACTGTGTTTTGCTATCTACAGTCCGTTTTTGTGATATGCCCCTTGAGGCAGGCAAGAGATTGCTGAAGCTATCCTTTCTCTGGAGAAGTTTTAAAAATTAATTTTATCAGAATAATTAGGAAAAAAAGCCACAAATGGAGTCCAAATGGAGTTCTGAAGAGGGAACAAAAGAACCTGTGTTACATATCTTTCTCAAGAAGACGGTGCTAGTCCCGGTGAGGATGGCGACTGGGCCAGCCTGGCTGGCTCTCATATGCCCAGGGGTAAAATGAAATGACCCAAAAGAGAAAGAGTGTTCAGCTGTAGCCACATCGATAAGTGAAAATGTCTAATTGAGTGGTGGAAAGAAAAAAGATGACTATTTATTCAGAAGATACTGAGGACCTACTGTGTGCCAAGCATTGCTCAGAAATGAACTAACTAGACAAAACCCTGCCTTCTTGGGGCTTCCATGCTGGTGGGCTCCCGTCCACTGCCCAATTATCACCAGAACTATGAGGAAGGAGTGGGAGAAAGTGGGAGGAAAATTCAGCTGATCTGAACCAGCACTGCTGACCACTGGAAGGAAGACTGTGGGGTCAGGGGCGGAGTGCAGGGCAGAGGAGGGAGAAAGAAGTGCAGCATCCTGGGAAAATCTGACAGGTGATCTTAAGCTGGCTGGCTACCTAGGAAGAGTGATCTTCCTTACTAAGTGAAAGAGGCCCTTTGTGGGGCCAGGGGTTAAGATGAATTTCCTGCCATTGCCTCTCTCTTCTCCTTCCCAAGGAAGCATAAAACAAAAATAAAAGAGGAGTGAGCAGTGCCTCTCTCCCAGGGGCCTTCACAGGGGCTGAGTTTGAGGATCGTGGTAGTGGAAGTTACCCGAGAGGACTCATCAGAAGACTGGGGTTCCAGTGTGAATTCTATTGCTAACTAAACATTTAGCGATGTGTCGAATGAATTTGGCTTACATATTCACTAAAGTCTCTCTCAGTCTAAACTGTCTATGGCTGTGTAATTCACAAGAAGCAAGAATAAAGGTGATCCTTGGTTTGTGAACACCTATTCCTTGGTCCAAACTCAAATCTTTACATATTGGTTATTATTAGAATAAACAGAAAAGGCATGGAAATGCCTATGTATACCAGAATGCCTGATATTCCTATATGTAAGAATATAAGTTGAAATACCCCAGTAATGTTTTTATGATTAATACTGAAACTCCATGGTATGAAAAGTCAAAATAATTTTTTAATCTAAAAGCGAACTACCGATAGCTATTTTCTCTTCCATGTAAAGACGTCCAGGCATCTTCTTGCCTGCAGAAACTCTGCCTTAGATTGTAGCTGAAATGTTAATTCACCCATGAAGTTTCTAATATTTTCAGTCAGAACGAACTTTTTCTTTTCTCCCTCTCAGCACTTACTTTATCCCTCTATTAAATCATTTGGCATATTTTGACTGGTATTAGGGGTGGGGGGGGGGCAGGGCGTGCACACATGTAATTCCCACAGACTGTGAATTTTTTGAGGGTAGGGCTTGTATCTTACTCATCTTTCTGTCTAAACAATTAACACAGGACCTTGCATAAAGTAAATGGCCAATTCATGTCTGTCGGATCGCATTCTCTGTCCTCTGACCCATTATACCGACTTCTGCGTAGGCAACGTCTCAATTTCCTCAGTCGTGGGCAACTCAGCTAATACACGTGAAAACCCACAGATTGTAGAAAAGAGATAAGACCAAACACGCAGATTGTTTGAGTCTTGGAAAGGACATATTACAGATGGACTTGATATTGGCAAAACACCAAATAACATAAAAATGTGTTAGAATTGATTAATTCTGCCCAGGAAATAAACCAAGTTACTTTACCTTCCCAGTTCGTCATAGGCCCATCAGTCCTGGCCCAGGCAGGGGTGGAAGCTGCAGGCTCTTCAGGTCATAGGACAGATCCACTTGACCAGAGAGTCCCAGACAGAGCTTTTGTGAAGGCATTTCATATAGTCCAAAACTGCCTAGTTTATAGAACAGACAAGATGGGCCCCATTTTCGAGAGTTCCAGTTTCCCCGTCTTGAGAGAAAGGGAAGGCAGGGGCAATGGTAAGAAGTTGATCTCATCACCAGCCATCATGGATGGTCTTCTTTTAGAAAAGAAAGGAAGCTCTCAAGCAGAGGCTCCAGACAGCCAAGGCAGAATGTGCTCTTGGTGTTAGATCCATCCCTTATCATTGCAGCCCTTCTTAGTGAACATCTCTTATGTATAAACTCTAGGCCAAGTCAGGTGAATGAACGGTGGGGAGAGGATGGTTGGTGCCAGGTGAAGAGGAGATGAGACTAAGATGAGTAAGAAATAATTCCTATCTTCAAAGCTGGATATAATCCAGGAAGAGACGGACATGTTCACACTAGAAAGGGAAGTGGTTTGTGTGGGCTGAGTGTCGATTTTAGGCAATTTCTAACTTCTACATTCAGTCCTAAGTTCTTCTCTCTTCATTTATTTGCTCCATCTATCAATAATGGGCCCCCAGAAGCAAGTGTAACAAACACACAAATGACAAAGTTATTGCTTTTAAGGAGTGTATAAGCATCTTTTAGAGAAAAAATGACTCTGAAACAGAAATCATATAAAATAGTCTTAAGTGCTATGTTATAAGGTAGCAACATTACATGTGACAGTTTTACATATAAAGAAAAGCTTGGTGTTGGCTTGAGTAATGGGGAGATGTGGAGGAGAGAGGACGAGAACTGGACCTTGAAGGAAGTGAGGGCTTATAGTGGGGAGCTATTCCCCAAAGACAGCCAGCCCATCAGCATCATAGTCATACTGTGTAAAGTCTTTTCTGCTCCAATGTGACCACTGGCTCTTGTGTATTCACAAATGTTTGATGAAATATTGATTTCAATTGGGTGGTTGGGCAGAAGGGAGTTAGGAGCTAGAGAGTTTCAGAAGCCCATTTATTTTTCTTTCAGGAAATTCAGTTTTAAGAGTTTTATAACAAACTAAAATAATATAATGGTACAGACAATGATAGGAATAGCACATTAAGACCAGAAAAAAATCAATGAATTGTTAGATCATTATTATTTATACTCATTTTTTGGGGGGGTAAAACTCCAAGCTGATTACCTATTTTAAAACACACACAACAACAACACAGGATTACAGCAACCTGGAGCAGAGCCCCCATGCCTCAGCCAGCTTCTAGCTACTCTAACAAGCAGGCGCTGTGTTCCTGGACAGCTATTTCCTCAGGGACACCATGCCAATACCTTGGTCAAACTCACATTCTAACCAACAGGCATGGAATGAAATTAATGCAATTAATTAATGAAATGATATGTAATTCGCATTATGAAAACTTAAGCTGTGGGGGAAATGCTGTGTTTGGAAAGCCGTCTTAACCTTAGCAGACTCCCAGGTGCTTTCAAACATATCACCTCGTTGGATTCCCACTCAGATGCCTGCAGGTGGTGGGCAGACTTCCAAGATGGCCCCACAATGGTACCTGCCTCCTGGCGTTTCCATTTTATGTATCCCCCCGCTCCTGACTGTGGCCTGGATCTATAGACTTGCCTGTAACCAATAAAACATGGCAGAAGTAATGGGATGTCACTGAGGGAGGACAAAGTTTTGCCACCTTGAACTGTGCCTCTTGGGATGTTGATTTTAAGCTGGCTATTTTAAGAATCAAAAGATTCAGAAATAACTTTTGATGCTCCCCCTTACCTGCCTAAGTAAGTTTAGAGTGAAAAAAAACTGCTTAAAAGAGGGGAGCTATCAACTTAACATAATGTGAACCAAGTGTGGCATTGGGACGATTTAGCAGCTTTGGTCTGTGAGACTCCCCTCGGGTCCCATTGTTTCCGGGCGGCCCAGCCAGAATTTGCCTGTCAAACATTTCCTCCTTCTCATCTGTCTGTGAACTGCCTGCTTTCCCTCTGAAGTCCCAGACCCTGCCTCTGCTGAGTTCAGAATGGCATATAATCCTTAACTGACCAACGTGTCCTTGGGTCCCATATTCTTAGGGAATCCCCATGTGTAGATACATAATAAATTTGGTTATTTTCTCCTGTTAATCTGTCTAATATCATATTGATTATTAGGTTAGCCAAAAGAACTGAGGAAAGTTATTTTTTCCTCCCTTACTGGTGGAAAATTGTGGGCAGGCAAATAATGGTAGATGAGGGTTAGTTTGGTTTGTTTCATAAATTCTTCTGGTGCATGATAAAAGCCTAGACTTGTCTCCAGTGATTAACTTCTGTCCTTCTTGGTAGAGAGGGGAGATAGGACTCCTTTATAAATTTGTGTGCTGCTTTTCGGCAAATAGTGGGATGATGGAGAGCTTTCGTTGTGTCTGCTTCTTTTGTATTGCCTTCAACTCAAAATAACCCTTATGCTAAAGTGAAATACTTGGGGTGGCATATTCTGTTACCCTTCAACAGCAACAGAGAAGTAATATATTCTGGAATATGGTGATATTCTGGAGTTAGTAATATCTCCACTTTACAACCACACAAATGTGGCTCAGAGACATTAGGTAACTAGTGCTCAGTAGCAGAGGGCAATTGGCCAGACTAGGACAATTGTGATTCTCAGTTGGGTGATGTGTCAGTGATCCCTCAGACTATGTTCTTCCTTCCACATGAGTGTGACACATATGGACTGTCCAACAATGTCAATCTTTCTTGTCACTTCTCTTTCCTCTCTACCTGCTCGTGCTCAGCCCAAGCCAACTGCCACGGAGAAGGTCTTTTTCTGTCCCACATTATAATCTATAATTGTGAGGAGGATTAATAGATTCTGGGATGCTGTGTTTGGGTCAGGCTCACCTCACTTTGGTTGGTGGTAGCTAAACTTCATACATTAGTGCTGTCAGGACACAGTGGGGCAGGGGGATTTTGAGGCCACAGGGCTGACATCAGGCACACCTTGGGCTCAGATCTTGGCTACACCACTTAACAATGATCTGAAGTGTTACTAAATGCCTCTGTACACCAGTTTCCACATCTGATAAACAGAGGTAATTAAAAATATCTTGAAGTGTTAAGATTGTCAAGTAACACATAAAGCCCTGATACACAAATATGCAAATGTTAGTCTTCCCTTGCTCCTTCTGTCCATAATGTAGCCAAAGGTGCTCATGTATGTAGTTTCTCTAAGAAGAACATGCGTATTGGACAAGCTTAGCATTTTTAAAGTTATAATTTTCTAAATTTTAACTTTCCTTCTAAGTTCACTTTTATTCCCAAGTACCCAGTTTCTCAAAGCCATTAAAACTGGTTAAATAACTAATGAGCCAAAATCTCTAATATTCCAGAAGTGTGCAATGGTAAATCCTATGGAAAATAAGATCTTGCTTTAGACCTGAGTATAGAATATACTGATTAAGAATATGGGCTCAGGCTCATAGATGGAGAGCAGATGACAGGTGGGGGTGGGGGTTAGGAGGTGGAGTGACTGAGCAAAGAGGAAAAGGGCCTCATAGACATGGACAGCAGTGTGGTGAGTGCTCAGGAAAAGGGTATAAAGGGACCAAATGGTAATGAAAAAAATACAATGAAGATTAAATTTTAAAAAATGTTAAAAAAGAATATGGTCACTGAAGTCAGCTTCCTGGATTGAATTCTCTCTGCCAAATTCTAGTGTTGTGACCTTGAGCTTTGTCATTTAAAAAATGAATTTAATAATGATATTTATTCATAGGAGTGTGTGGTGAGGATTAAATGAATTCACCCTTGTTACGTGTGGTTGAAAAGCAAAATTCAACTGAGTAAATTTTAAAAATCTTAATGGCATTATTCAGTGATTCATGAATCAGGCCGCATCCATTCTAGTGAATAGAAAGGTGCTCTAGGAAGCTATTCAAAATGTGAGAGATTTATAAGTAGAATGGAACAGGAATAAAAAATATTAGGCAAAAAAGCAAGTTGCTTATTTCAAATTTACTTTCCTTAGGGCATGGAGGAGATCAGTCAGGCAGGAGACCTAATTAGTGCTCATCAAGTGATTCCTGATTGACTGGCTCAAGTCCATTTTGGGGACAGCTGAAACGGCAATTAAGTCTCAGTTTGGTGACATGAGCCTTAGCATAAGGGACTCCATTTTGGGCCTGTTGTCTTGTTTTTAACAGCATTTAGTATAGGATCTTTGACATAGGAATTATTTTATACATATTGTCTTGTTAGTTTCACTAAGGATTTTAGAAGAGGGGATAAACAACTAACTTCTGACATTATCTAACAACAAGCCCACTTGTGAAGAGAAGTTTAGTTTTATTTTAAATTTATTTTTCAATTATAGCTGACATACAATATTATATTAGTTTCAGGGGTATGACATAGTGATTAGACATTTATATACATTATGAAGTGATTACCCCAATAAATCCAGTATCAAGAGAAGTTTAGTTTTATAAGATGTGTTCAGGGTATATCTTTTACTTATCTCATGGAGATAAATTAATTTATTTGGGCAGACTTGAATGGATCCAGCTACTGAAGGGCAGATGTGATGGGGCTAA
>VMDR010031516.1:0-12015 GCA_007922815.1 Macrotus californicus | reverse complement strand
CCATGTATTTTACTTACTATTTGCTACCCCCTGCTGGAACATTTATCATTTGAGAACACTGAGGAGATTCTGTACATAGTATGAGGCCTGTCAAGAAGGTATCCAGCTGTGTAATATGAAAAATAGAGACATTTATTGAAGAAGATACAAGAAACATCTTACATTGGACCATGATGCCTCAGTCCCCTTCAAAGTAGGCATCTGGGGACCTCACACAGTTCTCCCAATCGCCATCAGCTGCCCCATTGTGTTTTCCTGAATCTCATCGATGGTCTGAAATCTCTTCCCTTTCAAAGGTGATTGTAGTTTTGGGAAAAGCCAAAAGTCACTGGGTGCCAAATCTGGGCTGTAGGGGGGCTGAGTTACCTGGGTAATTTGATATTTTTCCAAAAAACTCTGCATGACACATGCTGGATAAGTGAGTAGTTGTGATGAAGCTGCCAATCACTAGTTGCCCATGGCTGTGGCCTTCTGAATCATCTGAATAGTTTTTGCGGAGGAATGTTCAAGCTTAACGTAAAATTTGATGCATTTCATTGCTCTACTCAGTCATTTGAATGTGACGGCCACACAGTACACATACTTACTCACATGTCCACCCCCCCCAGTGACTAGTACAGTGAAGTCGTCATTGTTCACGCATGTGCATTCCAGTCCAGTCTCCTTGGTTCCAGGTTACATCAATGTCACGCAAACTGTTTTCATTATATTAACAGTGGCTGGACTTTTTCCAGACAGACCTCGTGATTTATCAAATTTTTCTATTTCTTGGTTCTAGAGGGTTTTCTTTTCCATTTGGATGCTTAAGTATATAGTTCTCAACCTCTTTTCCTTTCTAGTATATACTCGAATGTCATTAATGTTAAGTTTTAAAAATTAAAATGTATCTCAAATGGACATAAGTAGTACCTCAGAAATACAGACTTATTATATTTATTGTTTCTGTTTATTGATTATTTTATTGGCTGTTCCTTAAAAATGGTATCAGCCTACTTCTTAGTGAATTGAAGCTTTGGGTCTCCAAGTCTAATATTTTATGGGAAGATCAAATAGGCCATTCTAATATTTTTGCTATTATACTTCATTGTTTTATGTATAAAAAGCATAGGAGTATTTGAAATAGTTTTTTATGAGTCTTTTGTTTGGTAAATTGAAATTAGGTACAGGCTCAATTTAGAGGGTTCAATGCAAATATGTTATTATAAGGATACTATAGAATTCTACATTTTAACACCATGTAAACAACAGGGCAAGCAGGCAGGCAAGCATGGTCTTCTGAGGTCAACTTCCCAGTTTCTTTCTCCTCTGTGCTTCCTTTCTGGCAGATTGAAGATTTGTTGAGTTTTCATCTTGTTAGTAGCCCTGGACTCAGGGCAAGGGTCACTGCTGTCCTCCAGGGCTTAAATCATGATTGGTCGCTATAGTCACTAAGACTTCAGGAAAGTCAGCTGGGAAGTCTTAAACTTTTTATGAAGGCTTTTGTTTGTTCATTTGTTTTGGTTTTGTTTTGCAAGTAAATGCAGATGAAAAGGAAGAATTAAATTAGAAGTGGAGACTAGATTCCCTAATATCTGAACTATTAAGTTGAGACATAGTACTTGCCTGTTTGCAATAAACAGACTCCAGATCGCTACCATTTTATTCAGCTCTCTCATTTTCCTCATTTCTCACACATTTTTTAAAATTACTTTTCTGGATGTTTATAGTAATACTTTACATTGGTGTGGTCTTTACAACTTGTAAAGCATGTTCACACATACAGTCATCCAAATTATCTCCCTTCTTTCATTTTTCTTCTCTCATCATCTGTCTCTTTGTGCTTCCCTCTTTCCCCTGTTTCTGTCTTTCCTTGTCTTGTTTCCTTCCTTCCAATCTACCCCATCCATTCCTTCCACTTCCTTTTTTTACTTTTGAGGTACATTTCGATTGTGCTTTAAGCATTGTCCCTTACTTCCCAAATGGAGCTGGATTTGAATCAGGGAACTGAAAGACAAACTTGGGCTCTGGACAGATTGAGAGTGGGGTGGATATTCCTTATTTGGGAAACATCAAGAAGAAGACTAATTTAAGTTGGTTTATAAAAAATAAACTTTATTCTGATATAATTTATATACAATAAAACGCATCCATTTGCAGTGTACACTAATGGGATTTGACATATGTGTATACATTGGTATAATCACCACCACAGTCAAAATAGAGAATATTTCTATCATCCCCAAAAGTTATCTTGTTTCTTTTTGTGACAGTTTCCCCATCTCTGATGTAAACTTTTGGTAACTAGAGATTTCATTTTGTCCTTTTTTGAGTTTCATGTACATAGAATCATACAGTATATATTCATTTGATGAGAAGTATTTCACTGTATGTGTATGTAACAATATATTTATCTACTCATCTTTTGATGCATATCCAGGTTGTTTTCATATTTTGGCTATTATTATGAATAAAATTTCTATGAACATTTATTTTTAGTGCTCTTAGGTAAAAACCTGGGAGTGGAATACCTGAGTCATCTGTAAGTTTTATGATCACTTCTTAAGATATGCTACACTGTTTTCCAATATGGTTGTATTGTATCATTTTACATTCCTACCCACAGTGCATGAGAGTCCCATTTGTGTTATATCCTCTAATGCTAGCATCGTGAGTCCTTTTAATTTTTGCCAGTCTAATAGAGGTGTAGTGGTATCTCTGTGTGATTTTAATTTGCATTTACGTGAATACTAATGATGTTGAGCCTGCTTCTGTGTATTTATTTTTGTTTTGTTTATCTTATTTGTGAAATGTCTGTCTAGATCTTTTGCCCTTGTTTTAAACTGGGTATCTGTTTTATAGAGTTCTAACAGGTCTTTATATATTCTGGATACAAATCTTTTGTCTAATATGTATACTGTGAATGTTTTCTCCGAATATATGGCTTCCTTTTATTTTAAGCAGAAATTTTAAGTTTTGAGGAAGCCCAGTGTATATACTGTTTTGTTTTACAGTTTGTGCTTTTGGAGCCCCATCTAAGATTGTTTTTTCTTCTTCTATAGTAGCCAGGAGTTTCTCCTAGATTTTCTTCTAGGGGTTTTGTGGTTTTATGTTAGGATCTATGATTCAAGCCAAGGTAATTTTTTATATATCATGAGGGAAATTTTGAAGCTTATTTTCTTCCATGAAGATATCCAGCTGATCCGATATGATTTGTTGAAAAGACCTTTGTGCCTCCACCAAATTACCTTATCACTTTTGTAGAAACTAATTGACCATAAGTGTGTAGGCATATTTTTGGATTCTACTGTTTCACTTATCTCTGTGTCTATCTTAATGTCACATAATTATGTTTTGATTACTGTATTTTTAAACATATTTTATTGTTTATGCTATTACAGTTGTCCCACTTTTTCCCCTTCTGTCCCTCTCCACTCAGGCTGTCCCCCCCACTCCCACAGTCAATCCCCACACCATTTTCCATGTCCGTGGGTCATGTATACATGTTCTTTGACTAATCCCTTGACCTTCTTTCAACCAGTCCCACCTCTACCCTTCCTTCTGACAGTTGTCAGTCTGTTCTGTGTTTCTGTGCCTCTGATTCTATTTTGCTCATTAGTTTATCTTGTTCATTAGATTCTACTTATAAGTGAGATCATATGGTATTTGTCTTTTACTGACTGGCTTATTTCACCTAGCATAATAGTCTCCGGTGCCATCCATGCTGTCACAAAAGGCAGGAGTTCCTTCTTTTTTACTGCTGTGTAGTATTCCATTGTGTGAATGTACCACAGGTTTTTTATCCACTAATTACTATAACTACATATTTTTGAACTTACATTTAAAGTGTATTTCTTGTAGACAGAATATTGTCAGGTCTTGCTTTTTTTTATTCTCATAATTTTAGTCTCCTTTTGTTTGGAATATTTAATTCATTTATGTTTTTACTAATTATTGATATGGTTGGGTTAAGTTCACTATTTTTCTAATATATTCTATAGTTGTCACCTTTTTCCTTTTGTTCCTATCTTTCCTGCTTTCTGTTCTTTTTGTTCTTTCTTTAATAACTATTTTAAGTGTAAAACTCAGCACTATTAATTATATTCACAATGTTGTATCAACTTCCACACTCTCTGTTTCCAGAACCTTTCATTATCCAAACAAACTCTGTCCCCATCAAACAGTGACTCCCCACTTTCTCCTTTCCCCACTGCTTGGTAACTTCTGTACTACTTTCTGTCTCTATGAATTTGCCTATTCTAGATATTTTATGTAAGTGGAATCATACACTATTTGTCCTTTTGTATCTGGCTTATTTCACTTAGCCTGTTTTCAAGATTCATCTGTGTGATAGCATGTATCGAACTTTATTCCATTTTTGTTACTAATATTGTATTGTATGTGTGTGCCACATTTTGTTTATTCATCCATTGGTGGATACTTGGGTTATTTTCACCTTTTGGCTGTTGAAAATAATGTTTATTAATCTCTTGATGGATATTTGGGTTGTTTCTACCTTTTGGCTCTTGGCTATGAACATGGGTATACAAGTACACTCTATTCAAGTTCCCATTTACAGTTCCTTTTGGTATATACCCAGGTGTGGAATTGCTGGGTCATGTGGTGATTCTGTGTTCAACATCTCAAGAATCTGCCAAACTGTATTCCACAGCAGTTGGCCATTTTATCAACAGTGCACAAGGGTTTCAATTTTTCTACCTCCTCATAAACATCTGTTATTTTCCATTAAAAAATAATTTTACCCTCATGGGGGTGAAATAGTAATGGTTTTGATTTGCATTTCCCTAATGAGTTGTGATATTGAACATGTTTCCTTGTACTTATTGACCATTTCTGTATTTACTTAAAGAAATGTCTTTTCAAGTTCTTTACCCATTTTTAAACCTGGTTGTTTTGTGTGATTGAGTTCTAAATATGTTCTAAGTGCTATTTCTTCATCAGACAGAAATATGATTAACAATACTTTCTCCTATACTGGCTGGTGTGGCTCAGTGGATTGAATACCAGCCTGCGAACCACAGGGTTGCTGGTTCGATTCCCAGTCAGGGCACGTGCCTGCGTTGTGAACCAGGTCCCTAGTAGGAAGCGCATAAGAGGCAACCACACATTGATGCTTCTCTGCCTCTCTTTCTCCCGCCCTTCCCCTCTGTCTAAAAATAAATTAATAAAATCTTTAAAAAAAATATTTTCTCCCATTCTATGGATTGCCCTTTCGCTCTCTTGATAGTATCCTTTGACACAGAAGTTTTTATTTTATTTATTTATTTTTATTTTTGTAGAATGGAGTCTGTAAGGTAACTCAGAAGAGGTCAGGGGCCATTTCATCTAAGTCTTGTTTTCACACCTTTTTTAAAAATATATATATATTTTTTTGATTATGCTATTACAGTTGTCCCATTTTTTTCCCCTTTATCCCCCTCCCTCCTGTATCCCCATCCCACCAGCATTCCCCTTCTTAGTTCATGTCCATGAGTCGTACATAAAAGTTCTTTGACTTCTCCGTTTCCTGTACTGTTCCTAACCACCCCCTGTCTATTTTGTTCCTACTGTTTGTGCTTCTTATTCCCTGTACCTTTTCACCCATTCTCTCCCTCCCCTTTCCCACTGATATCCCTCCGTGTGGTCTCCATTTCTGTGATTCTGTTCCTGTTCTAGTTGTTTGCTTAGTTTTGTTTTTCTAAAGTTCAGTTGTAGATAGTTATGAGTTTGTTGTCTTTTTACTATTCATAGTTTTGATCATCTTTTTCTTAGATAAGTCCCTTTAACATTTCATATAATAAGGGCTTGGTGTTGATGAACTCCTTTAGCTTTACCTTGTCTGGAAAGCACTTTATCTGCCTTTCCATTCTAAATGATAGCTTTGCTGGAAAGAGTAATCTTGAATGTAGGTCCTTGCCTCTCACGACTGAATATTTCTGTCCAGCCCCTTTTTGCCTGCAAGGTTGAGAAATCAGCTGATAGTCTTATGGGAACTGCTTTATAGGTAACTGTCTCCTTTTCTCTTGCTGCTTTTAAGATTCTCTCCTTATCTTTAATCTTAGGGAATTTAATTATGCTGTGCCTTGGTGTGTGCTTCCTTGGATCCAGCTTCTTTGGGACTCTCTGAACTCCCTGGACTTCCTGGAAATCTATTACCTTTTCCCAGTCAGGGAAGTTCTCCTTCATCATTTGTTCAAATAAGTTTTCAATTTCTTGCTATTCCTCTTCTCCTGTTGGCCTCCCCATGATTTCGATGTTGGAATGTTTAAAGTTGTCCCAGAGGTTCCTAAGCCTCATCTCATTTTTTTTTTTTTAATTCTTGTTTCTTCATTCTATTCTGGTTGAATGTTTATTTCTTCCTTCTGTTCCAAATCATTGGCTTGAGTCCCAGTTTCCTCCCCTTCACTGTTGGTTCCTTGTATATTTTTCTTTATTTCACTTTGCATGGCCTTCACTTTTTCCTCTATTTTGTGACCATACTCAACCATTTCTGTGAGCATCCTGATTACCAGTGTTTTGAAATCTGCATTTGATAGGTTGGCTATCTCTTTGTTGCTTAGTTCTAGTTTTGAAGTTTTGATCTGTTCTTTCTTTTGGGCCATATTTTTTTGTCTTGGTGCATCTGTTAATGTTGTAAGGGGTGGAGCCTTAGATATTCACTAGGGTGGGGCATCCCACTTTGCTGCTATGTTGGGGAGGGGTCAGAGAGAGAACAATGCTGCTTATTCAGCTCTCTGCTTGCTTTCAGTCACTTCCTCCACTACCCATATGCAAAATTGGGCCCTGCTGGTGCTGATTCCCAGGTGGGTGGGTACATTCTAGGACCCTGTGGGTCTCCCCAGTGAGCTCTCCTTTGAGGCTGGGAGTTTTTCCTGCTGCTATGACCCCCACAGGTTTTTACGGGCACGGATCTTGAGGCTTTTTTTCCCTGTGCTGGAACCCTGGGTTGCACTGTGTGTCTCACTGCCCAGTTGTTTCTCCCAGTTTTTCTGAATGCAAATATGAGACCATCCAGTTCGACAACCACTGCCTCGCCTACCTGGTCCTTCAGCTGCCACCTTGCCACATGTCCTCACTGCCCCGGCTGCCTGTCTCCACCCCTCATAGCAGTCTGGATGAATGTTTCTTCTTTAACTCCTTGGTTGTCGGACTTCCCTACAGTTTGATTTTCTGGCAGTTCTGGTTATTTTTTGTTTTTAAATTTGTTGTTGCTCTTCTTTCGTTTGTGCAAGGAGGTGAAGTATATCTGTCTATGCCTCCTTCTTGGCCAGAAGTCTCAGAAGTTTTTGTTTT
Organism: Macrotus californicus; assembly: GCA_007922815.1. Classification (NCBI taxonomy): domain Eukaryota; kingdom Metazoa; phylum Chordata; class Mammalia; order Chiroptera; family Phyllostomidae; genus Macrotus; species Macrotus californicus. The sequence continues at coordinate 4,746 of VMDR010031516.1, read as the reverse complement.
AATGAAATCCAACTTAATCTGTTTTTTCTTTTGTTCCCCAAGCTTTTGGTGCAATACATAAGAATCCATTGCCAAATCCATTGACATGATTTCTTCCTGTGATTTCTTCTGAGTGTTAATAGCTTAACTCTGAAAACGAAAGTTCCTCAGGACTCCTCTGAGGAATTAAAACCAAGTTTTATTCTGATACGATTTACAAATCAGAGAACATATATTGGCATGAACCAAAGATTTGCTCTGCGGTGGGAAAACAATGCAAAGATTTTAAAGGTGAAAATTGCAAGGAGTAAAGGGGTGGGTTGGTAGGGGAAGAAGACCACAATCTTATAGCATTCATTTTCTGAGTGATGGGGACAACTGGACTTTTAACTCTCAGTAGACTCAATGGTTAGCAAGTGGGGTTGTAATATAAGAACAATGGGTAGTTTGGGTTGACTCATGGTCAGCAGGTAGAGTCATGGTATATGACCAGCAGTTGGAGTCATAAGACATAGTCAGCAGTGAAGGGGTTCACAAAGCATGGGTCAGTGCCTCACTTTCTCTTGCATTTTGCAAAATAAATTGGTAAAACTAGTTTTGTGGTGAAACAGACAAAGCATGGAATGCAGTTTGCCAGGTAGGCAGAGTCAGAGTTTAAACTGCAAAACAGTCCTAGTTACTTGACCAGATTGCAGAAGGGTCTACATATTTGGTTACAAAATTTATTAGAATCCTCAACTCTTCAATTTAGATCTGTGATCCATTTTGAGTTAACTTTTGTATGTGGTATAAAATAGGTTCTAGCTTCATACCTTTGCATGTGAATATCCAGTTTTCCTGCACCTTTGTTCAAAACACGAATCTTTTCCCATTGAATGGACGTGGCACTATTAAAATAAACAATTCAATTTAGATTAAAGATCTAAACTGATTTATTAAATGAGTCATGAGTTGGGCAGATTCCATCTAGCAATTAGAAGGGCACATGGAGGGGTTGTATAGAATCGAAGTTTTCTTTTAGTAGGCAGATGGGTGGGCCAGGAGTTTATTTTTAGCAAAAGAAAATAAATTTTTGTTTCAGGCCAGAGCATCTTCTTTGAAGGCATGGGACTACAGCAGGCATTTGATTATGCAGATTACCTCACTAATGATAATGGGGAAATTTCAGATTGACAATTTAAAGGTCACATTCTTGGCAGAGGTTGAATAGTGCAGTTGAATATGGGAGACTTAAGTCAAGTGGCAGTTGTAGTGACAGTTGTCTTGGGGGCAGGTGACTCCATTTTGGGCCTGTCATTTCTTTTTTTTAATAGCACTCTTGTTAAAATTTAATTAATCATTTTTGTGAGGGTTTATTTCTGGGCTCTCTCCTCTGTTCCTTTGGTGTATGTGTCTGTCATCCTGCTTGTGTCATACTGTTTTGATTGCTGTAGCTTTGTGGTGAGTTTCTAACTTGGGAAGATTAAGCCCTCTTTGCACTTCTTTTTCAAAATTGGTTTGGCTATTCAAGATCCCTTGAAATTCCATATAAATTTTAGGATGGGTTTTTCTATTTCTATTAAATGGTACTATTGGGATTTAGATAGGGATTACATTAGATCTTTAAATCACTTTGAGTAATATTGTCAACTTAAAGCATTAAGTCTTCCAACTCATGAACATTTATTTAGATCTTTAATTTCTTTTGGCAGTCTTTTGTAGTTTTCAGTGTACAAAGCTTTCAACTTAGTTAAATTTATTCCTAAGTAATTTAATCTTTTTGATACTATTGTAAATGTTTTTGTTTTCTTAATATTGATTTTGAATTGTTCATTGCTAGTGTATAGAAATAATGACTTTTTTTATTTTTTATCCTACAACTTGCTGAATTCATTTTTTTGGCTCTAATTGTTGTGTTTGGATATCTTCTTTCGGGGTTCTCTACATATAAGATATTATCATCTGTGAACAGAGGTAACAGTACTTCTTTCTTTCCAATTTGAATGCCTTTTATTTTTTTCTTGCCTAATTGCACAAGTTAGAATTTCCTGTACTGTGCTGAACAGAAATTGTGTAAACATTCATTTCTTGTTCCTGATCTTAGGGAAGAGCTTTAAGTCTTTAATCATTGAGTATGATATTAGCAGTGGGTTTTCATGTATGGTCTTTATTATGCTGAGGAAGTTGTATTTGTAATTTATTGTTTTTATCATGAAAGAGTATTGAATTTTGTCAAATGCTTTTTTATCAATTGAGTTGATCATGTTCTTTTTCCCTCTTAATTCTATTACTGTGGTATATTATATTGATTGAATTTTGTATGTTGAACTATCCTTGCATTCCGGGAATAAATCCCACTTAGTCCTAATGCTTAATTCTTTTAATATGCTACTGGGTTTGGATTGCTATTATATGTTGTTGAGGAATTTTGCATCTATATTTCTAAGGGACTCTGACCTGCAATTTTTTTTTCTTGTAGTGTGTCTTGGTGTGGCTTTGGTAACAGGGTAATGCTGACCTCATAGAATGAGATAGGAAGGGTTACCGCCTCTTCATTTTTTTGGAACAGTGATAAATTTTGATATTAATTCTTTAAATATTTGGTAGAAGGAATTCACCAGTGAGGCCACCTGGTCCTAGGCTTTCCTTTGTTGGACTTCTGTACCTTCTTTTGTGTTAATCAAATACTTTTGTCTGTTTCATTTTATTTTGTCTGTGGACTTTTGGGCTATTTGCTTGTACATTTTAGTCATTCTAGATTCTGTTATGTTCTCTAAGGATGGCTTTGTTGTTGCTCTAGTGGCAGTTAACTTGACTGGTCTCGAACAAACTACACATTTTTTCCCTGTGTTGTGTAGTCTTTGTCTCTGCTCAATTCTTTCAGCTTACAGCTGTTGCTTTTGGAAGCTCGTGCCTGAGAAATCTTTGCTGTACTTCTGTTGTTAGCTGTCACCAAGAGTTTGGGCAGAGTTGATACTAAGATTATGGGCCTCATCTCTCAGTGCATCTTTTTCTGTCTTTCATAGTTTCCTTCCTAAATTTACAGCTCCTTTCTCAGTCCTGAAGCCTGTCCTCTAACATCTCAAGTTAGTAAGACCCTAGCTTTCTGCTCTCTGAGCTGTGCACTGCTTGGGAAATTCCATCAGTCTGAAAAAAGCAGTAAACATACATATCTTGCCAGTCTTCTAAGGACATACTCCCATCTGATTTTTGCTTGCTTTACTCTGAACCCCTTCCTATCTCCCCTCCTGAATGTGAACTTTAATGGAAAACCAAGGATTTGGGTTTCTCTCCTTCTGTAGCTCTGTTGATTTTAGGATTTCTCCCCCTAAATTTATAGCAAATCTGTATGCCCCGATTTCTGTGCTCTGCTGCCACACAGGACTGTAAGACTGTATTTTTCTGCTGCAAGAGCTGTGGGTATTGAATGGGGGTGTTGGTAGGAGTAGTGGTGGTGGGTGCCCTCAGACAAATAAGCCCAAACTTGTTACTCATTGCAGTTTCTGTATATCAAAGGTAAACCTTCCTTTGGTCTGTTCCTAACTTTGGTAACTTTCCAGTGCCTTCCAATAGTGTGTTTTGTAAAATGATTTATCTAGATTTAGAAATTATTTGCTGTGCCCTGGCTGGGTAGCTCAGTTGATTAGTGTGTGATCTCGATATACCAAAGTTGCAGATTTGATCCCCTGTCAGGGCACATGTAAGAATCAACCAATGAATGCATCAATAAGTGGAACAACAAATAGATGTTTCTCTCTTTCTTTTTTTCTCTCTCTCTTAGTCAATAAAAAAAAAAAAAAAAAGATCTTCAAGAAACCGCACCTAATCAATTTATTCTGCCATTAGTGGAAGCAAGAATAAATTAATTTGTATTTGATTGTTTTTTTTTTAAAGATTTGATTTATTTATTTTTAAAGAGAGGGGAAAGGAAGGGGAAAGAAGGAGAGAAACATCAATGTGTGGTTGCCTCTCATGCACCCCTACTGGGGACCTGGTCTGCAACCCAGGCATGTGCCCTGACTGGGAATCGAACCAGCAACCCTTTGGTTCACAGGCCATTGCTCAATTCACTGAGCCATGCCAGCCCAGACAGTTGTTTTTTGTATGCAGTAAAGTACATAAAATTGAATAAGCATTGTAAAATTTTTTAACTTTACTTTTATTATCGAGACCATTACAGATGTCCCCATTTTTTGCCCCTTTGATAAAAATCTGTGTAGCTTGAGAATTCATACTTTTAGTTTTTAAATACAATTAGAGGTGATGTTAAATGCAGACTTAAATTTTATGTATATGAACTCTCTATGTTTCCAAAGAACAAATGGAAACAAGAATGTTTCATAGAGTCTTAAATAAATACAAATTTAGGACAATAAAGTTGCCAAATCGTTTTATCATTACTTTGTCTTTTGGAGTCTACTATTATTAAAAGTTTATTATTTTTTCTTGAAAAGATGACAGATAACAGATTGGTGATTACCAGAGGGAAAAGGGGGTGGGGCAGGTGGAAGAGGGTAGAGGAAGGATAAAAGGTGTTGGAAGGAGACGTGACTTGGAGTGGTGAGCACTCAACACAACACACAGATGACGTGTCACAGAATGGTACACCCGAAACCTACGTTACTTTATTAACTAGTTCCACTGTAATAAATTGAATAAGTAAATTCTAAAAAAGATTAAAATATATATATATTCTTCAGAAAGAAGATGACATGTCTTGTGGAAATTTTTACTTAAAGTCAGAAATCAGTTGGTTGGGATCATTTTTCCAAATATTTAACAATCCAT
>VMDR010031515.1:0-12015 GCA_007922815.1 Macrotus californicus | reverse complement strand
CTATCTAAGGTGCCCTTGGTACAGGGGATATACACTGAACTTGCAGTTGGAGGATTGTGCCTTCTGTACAGCTTTGTCAATCATAACTGCATGAATGCTAGGAATGGTACAAATTCTGAGTCTGCACTTCCTTATCTAAAATTCTGAATAAACAATGACTTTTCTATGTCCCTTAAAGAATTGTGGTGATTATTAAATGCCATGATAAGAAAACATCTTATGAATCCAAAAACCCCATACAAATATAAAATGATACAATTTTATTTTTTAATAAATATTCTTTAAAGAAAGGACAAAAGCACACTAAAGATGCTTTTGAAATATCTTGTTTAAAAAAATAACCAGTTGAGAGAAACAAAGATAAAATCCTTGGGTAGTTGATGGAATCATTATTTTGCCTCTATGACTTTATAACTAACTGATTGAGTGAACTATCCAAATGACTAATTTTTTTATTAGTTAATTCACATGTTCAATCAACTAACTTCTTAAGATAAATTGTGTGTCCTTTAAAATAAATTGGTAACTGTGCTATACAATTTACTGCTTTAGCAAAGCGGCTATGCAAAGTGGTGGGTAACTTTTTTTTCTACGGAGGGCTAATAATCATTAACCAAAACAAGAGAAAAAAATCCTCTTCTTCAAACTCCTAAACCCAATTAGGTTAATCTGTTTTCTGCTGGGAGTCATAAATATAAATTTCATAAGTCATACAAAACTGTAGTTTTATATTATGGTCAGTTAAGGAATGAAAGACACAGAGGGGAAAGAGAAAATGGAAGTGTATAAGAATAGAATCTTTCATTCTTGTATTTTGAACCCATATTTTGTTGTTCTACCATCTATGCTCTGGCTTTCCTTTCCAAAGGCTTGAAAAAACATCTTTGTCCTACCACACAGCTATTGAAATCCAGGACCATTGTCTGGCCCCCAATATTTCTTTCTTGGCCACCCTACGATTGTCACAACCCATGTCTCTGCCTCTCTCCCTAGACCACCTTTACTTGAAGGCCACAGTTTTTCCAGGGCCCGTGGTAGGAACATGGGATTGAGCACCTCCTTAAACTTTCTTCCCTCTGGTTATTTGAGTCCTGTTGCTTCTGCAGGGTTCATGTTTCCTCCTTACACCCAACCTTAATTGCTGAAACCAACTCCTTGAGATATATGTGCCCCTTTTCTGAGCATCTCAGAGAGGTATTAAACATGATATAAGGACCTCAACCAAACAATTAAAATTCTGTTTTGGACATTTCCACAACTGGATGAGCTTATCACTCAAGAAAGGGATGTTGGGTAGGCAATTAATAAGGAAGCATGCCAGGGGCTTAATGAAATGAGGTTCATGACTGGTTTCATTTTATTGTCTGGTTCCCCTTCACCAGTCTAATTAAAGCACAGATTGGAGAGTGAGAGGGTGGGGGGAGAGTTGAACATTACCTGAATTAATTTTCATGCTGGTAAGACAAATTGTTTTCTTACCTTTTCTGGGCTTTAAAGTCCATAGTAATTTGCCACACACAGAACAACTTCCCAAATGATGAACCATTCCCAAGAAAATAAAGCTCTTAGAAAGCCCAGTGATGGTTTTTCTACCTGGAGTGAACTTCAGATGATGTCATCAAATTGAAGGGCTTACCTGTGCCTTAGTTGGGCCAAAACCTCAATGAATGCCAACAGCCAGCACAATGTCTGCTAAGTGACTGTTGCCAGCTACGTCACCCAGGCTGCTGGAGTTGAAGCAAATTCCATTGGAAATAGGCCAGTTTCTTCTGTGTCTCCTGAGGGACTCTAGGATTTTATACTGTATATTTATATTTGTATAATCAGCACATTTTCTAATTAAGTGGCAGTTAGTGTGTTTTACTTAGTTGAAACTATTGCCTTTAAAAACCAAACTAAACTATAAAATATAACTTCCAAAATCGTGTGTAATAATAATAATATATTATATAGTGATTACTATGTGTAAACACTGTTTTAATTGCTTAACCTATATTTGTTCATTTAATCTTCACAACTCTATGAGATTAATTTTCTCTTATTAACCTCAATTTACATATCAGGATATTAAGGCAAAAAGAGGTTAAATGACTTGCCTAAATTACACAAAAACTCAAGGTTAGACAAAAACCATTTTTTCTTTTTTTCTGGGAAAGTCTGACATAAAATGAACAGAACTCTATGTAGTCTGACGTTTACAGGTGTTGGTGTTAGAGGAGACAAAAACGTCAGGCGAGGGTGCCTGACTGAGAGACTCGTTGGGTTGAGATTTACTTACCAGGGCAGAGGATTGGTAGACTCAGATGGCAGTGCAGAGGACAGTATAGAAAGTGAAGGAGTGTCAGGAAGTTCAAGGTACACGGAATATATGTTTTGAAATTTTATGGGGCTAATCAATAGATAAAGCAGCGAGTAACAATGAAAAATAAAATATTTTGGGAAAAGCAAGAAAGGTTAATTTAGGGAAATTGTGTGGACAGAGGACAGTCCTAATGCTGATCCATGGTTGAGTTGTTCAAAGAAGACAAGCTGGATGTTTGGGAGAAGGGTCTCTTGAAACCCTGACTGAGAAAGATTGGGCTGCACTAGTGACCACAGAAATCCTATACAAGTGATTCTGTTCTTGGGTTGGCGGGGACGTGCACAGGAACAAACTGTGAGGAATTCACCCAGGCTATGAGACACATGTACAGCAGTCAATAACTATATGCGTTAAGATTGCCTAAAACATTGCTTATTTTAATCCATATCTCAACCTAAAGGAATTGTCTGAAAAATGAGGAAGTGATCAACTGGATGCAAAGATAATACCTTCTTTTAAAATGCCAACATTTAAAAATGCTTAACAAGAATTTGATGGGCTGTGGTGGGTACATTCTTTCAGAGCTCAATCCTCTCTGAGCTGAAGTTCTCTTTTTACAATATATATTTGGGAATGTCACCTCTACTTTCCTGGTAATATAAAACCAATAATGCTACAGATTTTATATAAAGGGAAAACAAGTGAAAAGATTAATACTAAAACGTTATATATTTCCACATGTTAATATTTGGGCAAAATAATGCTAAAAGGCCTAAGATAGTCAGATGTGTGCCCTTATTTGAAAAGTGCCTGTGGATTTGATGGTACAAATGCAAACAGACACAGTTGTGTTATACCAGCAGCCAAACACCATGAGTGGTGTTGCTGTCAGTGATGTGATTTTCCAAATGATGAACCACTATAGGCACACTTTCAAACAAAGTAAAATACCTTCATTCCCTTTCTATAGTGGTACTTTCCTCAAATGTTGTGAATATCAAAACTGCATAAAGCATGCTGCATATTTATCTAAGGAACTTAAGCTTAGGTTTTTCACCTAATTGAAAGTATGGCATACTATTCTCAATTCAAAAGAGATGCTGAATGTTTTTTGTGGTGCAAGATGTCTACCATCCTTGGGCCCCATTCATTGAATGCTAACAGCACCCTCCATCATTGTGGAACCAGACTAATGAAATGCCTGACCTAATATTGGACACTCCTGCCTGTGAAAGCATAAAAAAGTCAGGCTCTGATGTCAGTCTTGTCTCAGGATGGAGAGAGATCTTTTTTTCCTTTTCCTAGCTCATCAGGGATTATGTACATGCCAGGTGAAAGCAAAACAACAAAATGTTCCAAAACTAAATGGCTTAAAACAACAATGATATGTTATGTCTCACAATTCAGTTAGTTGTTTGGAAGTTAATTCCTGTGAATGCCAGCTGAGACTCTCCAGTCATAGTGACATTTTAAAACTTCTACCTGGCAAATGTCTACCTGCTCTGCAACTCAGTTTCGGTATCACTTTATCATCTTCTGATTCCACAGAGTAGAGGGAACTCCCCTTATGGTGCTCCCATAAACATTCATTTCCTACCACTCAGCACATTTTTTATTGCTTGGATATTTTTACTGTTATGCTATGAGTTCTATGAGGGCAAGTCCTATGCTTTGTACATCACTGTATCCTTCTTATCTTGTCCCAGATAGTTAGAATAAATTGTTTTTGCTTTATATTGCATTGAGTTGATTTGAAATTCAACTTGTGGATCATTGCTCCCCCAAAATGCAACCTAATAGTTTTAGAAAGTGACTATGGATTATTTAAAATATTTGATCAAGTAAATTAAAATTTCCCTTTTTAGGGATTAATTGAAATGAAATTTTTGATCACTAGAAAAACATTCATACAACATGATGCACCTTTGACGTTCCATGAAATGTCACAACATTATGCTCTTCACTGATCCACTGGGTGGTGTTTAGAATCTTCTTTGGACATGAATCCTTATCCATATGGGCTTCTAACCCTTTCCTGTCCTATATTTCTTGAATACAAACTCTGAATTTTGAACTTAATTCAAGTCTTTAGCTCTTTGTACTGAAAGCCTGTATAGCTTTTCCTACTAGAGCTGTAGCTTCAGCTTTAAATTGCCCTTTATTCTCATTATAGCATGCTCATCCCTTAATGGTTGATCCTTGGCCCTACTGTCATCTTGTCACTCATAGTCTATTCCTGATCTGCACAGATGTGAGTCTCAGTCTTCATCTATGCATCTAACCTGTGTTTTGTCCTGAGGTCTGGGAGGACCTAGGGGACCCACAAAATGGACTGAAGGAATGGACCTAGAACATGACTTTATATTTCCACTTTCCTAGTATGGGCATTCCCACTTAATGATATTGCTTTATTCACATTAATAATGCTTTAAAATACTTTCTTATCATCAATTTCTCAGGCTCTTATTGTTCTAGAATTATAACTTTGGAAAAAATTGACTTTAGTTAATATAAACTATATTTTTTCTTTCAGTTTCTCAGGATTCACATCACAGAGGCTTTATTGTACTATTAATGTTAACTTAACCAGTGTAATATACTTGAATTAAGAGTGGAGGTCTCTCTCTGAAAAAACAGGGGTTGGTTAGGTGATTTCTAGAGCCCCTCACAAATACAATATCAGAAATTCTGAAATTCTTCCCACGATATTTCTTTGTGTGTGCCCCATGAAAACTCCATGAATTGCTGTTTTTGTCTCTCCCTCTGCTTGGTACAATATCAATTCTAAGATAAGAAACTGGAATCTGAGAGAGTAAGGTGGGATGTGAGTAGGTAATTTTTTATTTGCACACATGCCTTACACATATGCTTAATCAGCTTTGTAGTGTGAATAAGTAGTAGAAGCAATGCTATGTATTTGAGCTATTTTGAGCTATTTAAAACATTGTGTTTCTTTCAAAATTGGCCACGTCTTTTTGATTTTCTTCCCACTCTGAACATAAAACAGGTGCACCAGCAATAGTTGGCACATAGTGAAAAAGTTTTTGCATTGAAGACTGATCATTTCTTGTAGTTCACTTTATCTTAGTCATCAGTGTTGATTCAGAGATATTAAGTATGGTAATAACTTGAAGCCAAATTAGTCAAGATTTGGCTTGCACTAACCAGGGTTTGCTTTAACTGTGGGAGGAACTTGCAAAAGGCAATATTGATTATTTCTGGGATATGCCAATTATAATTTGACATTCTGATTTCTGCTCTTTGTTTAACTTAGAAGCAGATTCTACTTTGCTCTATTTGTGAAAGGCAACTGGATGAATAAAGATTACTACTTGCAATAAGACTAGCAATTTATCTGAAATTAGAGGCAGAGAGAAAACAATATCTATGTTTTGTTCATTCTGACTCAAGATGAGTGGAAGTGATGAATGTTACTGAACACCATTATCCAGGTAAAAAAGAGAAAGCTGAAAAGAATGAGAAAACCAGGAGTGACACTTGAGATGAAAATTCAAACAAATGTAATTAAGTATTAGAAGATTTTTTTATTGTTGTTCTGTTACGGTTGTGCCAATGTTCCCCCGTTGCCCTTTACTGACCCACCCCCATCCCTACTCCCACAGTCAAACCTTACCCTGTTGTCCATGTCCATGGGTCATTTATACTTGTTTTTCAACTAGGCCCTTCCCCTTCTTTCCTACCTTATCCCTCTCCTCCCTCCCCTCTGGTCCCTATCAGTTTGTTCTTTATTTCTATGCCTCTGGTTCTGTTTTGCTCACATGCTTGTTTTGTTCATTAGGTTCCTCTTATAGGTGAGATCATAAAGTATTTGCCTTTCACCACCTGGCTTATTTCACTTAGCCTAATGCTCTCCAGTTCCATCCGTGTTGTCATGAAAGGTAGGAGTTTCTTCTTTCTTTCTGATGCATAGTATTCCATTGTGTAAATGTACCACAGTTTTTTGATCCACTCATTTACTGATGGGCACTTTGGCTGTTTCAAGCACTTGGCTATTGAAAATAGCACTTCTATGAACATTGGGGTGCATAGGTTCTTTTGAATTGGTGTTTCAGGATTCTTAGGGTATAATCCCAGTAGTGGAATTGCTGGGTGAAAAGGCAGTTCTGTTTTTAGTTTTTTTGAGGAAATTCCATACTGTTTTCCAAAGTGGCTGTACCAGTCTGCATTCCCACCAACAGTGCACTAGGATTCCATTTTCTTTACATCCTCACCAGCACTTGTTTATTGATTTGTTAATGATGGCCATTCTGATCTGTGTGAGGTGGTATCTCATTGTGTTTTTAATTTGCATCTGTCTGATAGCTAGTAATGTTGAGCATCCTTTCATATGACTATGGGCCCTCTGTCCTCCTTGGAGAAGAGTCTGTTCAGGTTCTTTGCTCATTTTTTAATTGGATTGTTTGTCTTCCAGCATTGAGTTGTATGAGTTCTTTATGTAGTTTGGAGATCAAACCCTTGTCCAAAGTATCATTGGCAAATATGGAGGAGAGGGAGAAGAGGAACAAGGCATAAAAAACCTTTTTGAAAAAGTAATGACCGAAAAATTCCTTAACTTGAGAAGGGAAAAAGTCCTGCAAGTCCAGGAAGCACAGAGGGTCTCAATCAAGGTGAATCCTAAGAGGTCTACTCCAAGACACATCATAATAAAAATGTCAAAATTTAAAGACAAAGAGAGAATATTAAAAGCAGCAAGGGAGAAACAGCTAGTCATGTACAAGGGAGCCCCAGTAAAATCAGTTTCCAGCTGATAACTCAGTAGAAACAAACCAGAAGGGATTGGCAAGAAATATTCCAAGTAATGAAAAGCAAAGGCCTGCCATCAAGACTACTCTACTGAACAAGGCTCTCATTTAAAATGGAAGGTGAAATAAGGAGCTTCCCAGACAAAAAAAAAAGCCTAAAAGAACACATCTCCAGCAAACCAGCATTGCAAGAGATGCTAAAGGGATTACGTTAAGAAGATGAAGAAAAAGAGAGAGGAACAAAAAAACAAAGGGAAAAATGTCAATGAACAAGTAGCTATCAATAATAACCTTAAATGTAAATGGATTGAATGCTCCAATCAAAAGATACAGAAGATTTTAAATATGATATATAGAGTGATTAAAAAAAGTAAGGAAATTGTCACCCTGAAAAAATAATTGGGTACTGAATGGATGAAGAGTGAGTTGATATCTAGGACATTGATACTCTAGAGAAATAAGTTACCACTTCATGATCAATACAGTGTACGAAACCTATGGCAGATTATATTCTGAGGTAATTCCACTTTAATACGTGTAGCAGGATGTTAAAATAGGACTCTTGCCCTCTTCATTTTGAAGAGGCTCAGGTATGAAGATGTTGGGGGCAACAGTCAAGAATGGATTATGAGAGGGACCTCCCATCTAAGAACCAGAAAGATGACTGAAACCCACATTGTGTAACCAGAAAGCAGGATTTTGTGAGGAGAGTTTTAGAGAGACTTCTAAGTGCTGTGCATATCACCCCTCTTCAACTCAGAGGTGACTGGAGTCTTGTGAGAGAGGTTCAACTTAGAGAACTAGATGTCTGGTCCTTATAACTGGGAACGGAATAGACCAACGTCTGACTCACATCTAAGTTAAACCATCCTTCAAGGGAAAAGAACTGCATTTGGAAAGTTTCTGTATGTGCCTCTGTTGGGACCCAAAGGAGCATGACTTGTAGCCATGTGGAAAATTCAGTAGGAACATTAGCTTGAAGTCTTTTAAACATGGGACTCTGCAAAAGAAGTCAGTGTATCAGGGTGAGGGGACCACAGAGTAAGAGACCGAGAGGTATGTCTGTGCGGTGAGCAGCCACAAAAGGATCAGGAGCAGCCAGCCAGAGTTAAGGCACTGCCTTGGACAAGGGAGTCGCATTTGCAGATGCTCAGCATGGAGTGTCCAAAGAATCTGTAAAAGCACCCATGAGAAAATGAACCTTTCAGGCTAGAAGAACACGGTACCTTTGCATGACAGTCAAATAAGAACTCTCCTGTCTCTTTTATCTCTCTTCCCTTCCACCACACATTTGACCCTGGAAAGTCAAGAAACAGTAGCTATTGAGAAAGGGAGAAAGGAAAAAAATGAGGGAAAGAGAAAGGGAGGGAGAGAAGAAATAGATCACATTTTATTCCTGAAGATGGGTGGCCCATCTGCTGCCAGCCTCAATGGAAGAGCAGTGGGGAGAGTCTTATTCATAAATGAAATTTAAAGGGTCAATTAACATATTGGATTAAATATTATACTTTCTGAATGAAGGGAAATTACCATAGGAATTTCTATTACCAAAGAAAGACTAGAAAATCATGGAGCCTGCCCTTAATTCAATGGCGGGGTAAATAAAACTTCCCTGTGATCATGTTTAAAAGGACAGAGAAAGACTGAAATCATAGCGATAATTTTTATGAGCCATGAGTACTTTTTCAAAGTATTGGTTCTAGAGAAAAAAGCATTGATCTTTTATTGAGGAGATAGGGCTTTGAACTAAAAGATCATGAGCTTTAGAATTTGTTTTAAAAAATTTTTGATCTGCCATTTCTTAGCTATAACCTAGAACAATTTACTTAAGTTCTCTGAACCTCATCTATAAAATGGAACAAATAATACTTAATCCTGAAGGTGTGGGAAGATCCAGAGTTATACTGAAGAAATATTGTTTTTCTCTACCCTTTTGCTCCCCTTTTTAGATAAAATCTGTATCTGTTCTACTTAAAAATATACTTCATGATAGATATGTTGTAGATATTGGGGATATACAAAAAAACTCCTACAAGTCTTGGCTACTGTTTATAATAGATTGTAAATTTCTTGAATGTGAAGAGTTACAATGAACATCACAAAACATAATAGTCAGTGGGGACTATCCTCGGAGAGATCACTGATGTGGGTTATTAAGGACAGTTGTCTCCTTTTCTCTAGCTGCTTTTAAGATTCTCTCCTTATGGCTAATCTTGGATAATGTGATTATGATATGCCTTGGTGTGTGCTGCCTTGGGTTTGACAGCTAGCTACAAAGGAGTTCCCATTAGACTATCAGCTGATTTCTCACAAGAAACCTTGCAGGCAAGAAGGGGCTGGAAAAAAGTATTTGGAGTTATAAAAGGCAAGGACCTACATCCAAGATTACTCCATCCAGCAAAGCTATCATTTAGAATGGAAGAACAGATAAAGTACTTCCCAGATAAGGTGAAGTTAAAGGAGTTCATTATCACCAAGTCCTTATTATATGAAATTTTAAAGGGACTTATCTAAGAAAAAGAAGTGATCAAAAATATGAACAGTAAAATGACAATAAACTCACAACTATCAAGAACCAAACCTAAAAAAACAAAAACAAAAACAAAAATGAACTAAGCAAACATTTAGAACAGGAACAGATTCGCAGAAATAGAGATCACATAGAGGGTTATCAGTGGGATGGGGGTTGGGGGGGAATGGGGGAAAAGGTACAGGGAATAGGAAGCATAAATGGTAGGTACAAAATAGACAAGGGGAAGTTAAGAACAGTCTGGGAAATGGAGAAGCCAAAGAACTTATATGTATGACTCATGGGCATGAATTAAGTGGGGGGTATGTTGGTGGGAGCAGGGAGCAGGGTGGAGGGTAATAAAGAAGAGAAAAATGGGACAACTGCAATAGCATAATCAGTAAAGTATACTTCAAAAAGACAGTTGTAATGTGAGTTGGTCAAGTTTGGCTGTATGGATAAAGTCAGACTTAAAATGGATTTGATAGGATTATAACAAAACAGTCAAGTAAAATAGTCACTGCTTATCCTTGGTGTCAGTTACCAGCAGTCAGCCTTGGTCTGAAAATATTAAATCTCCCCTACCATCAACATCTTCTCCCTCTGACATCTAACCATGGACATCACCATGGCTCAATGATCTAAGATTATCTCAAGCAGATGATCCTCATGACATACTGCTAGAAGGTCATAGTAACATAATGCTATGCCAAACTGCCTGTCATTCACCTTGTTTCATCTCATCATGTAGGCATTTTGTCATCTCACATGACAAGAAGGGTGAGTTTAGTACAATAAGATATTTTGAAAGAGATATCACATTCATATAACTTTTATTACAGCATATTAGGATACTTGTCCTATTTCATGACTAGTTATTGCTATTAATCTTATACTGTGCCTAATTTATAAATTTTATCATAAGTATTTTTAGGACAAAACATATATATAGGGTTTGGTACTATCTGTACCAGACATCCACTGGGTTCTTGGAGCATTTCCCCTGTGGATAAGAGGGGAGTGCTATATGGAATAGCATCTATAAATATTTCCAGATAGACAAAAATAGCTTGAGCAAAGGTGGAGATGAACAAAGTGTAACTAGGGGACGATGAACTGCTGTCTGTGGTGGAGCAGAGGACTTGCATAGGTTTTGGAATCCAGTTGTTGGAGAAGGAAAGAAGCCAATTAATGGAAGATACTTATCAACTAAACACTTTTGCTTGGTACAGGCACTGTAATCAAGGTGATGACACTCAAAGGTTGGGTGGGGAAAGAGGCATTGCTTGAACAAATTAATCATGTTTGTTTCATAAGATGGATTAGCTGGGGAAGACACAAGAAACAGTGAGACTGTTTACAGGTTGTTGTAATAGCTAAATCATGAAGATGCTAAACTTTCAAGGTAATAGCTGTGAGACTGGAAAGAAAGGAATGGAATACAATGAGAAAAGAATTGACAGAATTCAGAAAATATGTGCAGTTTCAAACATTACACATAGAAAAGTCTCTATGTACTCAGCTGTTCCCAACTAAATTTTCTCTTATGTTGGAAATATTCTCTACACTGTATAATATGCTAACCATTAGCCACATGTGGCTACTGATCACTTGAAATATGGCTAGTGAGGCTGAGAATTTAAAATTTTATTTGATGTTAATTATTTTAAATTTAAATTCAAATAGTCTCATGTGGCTAATGTTTACATTATGAGAGAGTGCAGCATCTCTTCCACAGTGAATTGCAACATCAACACCTGAGTTGATAATTGCATATTTTGAGTATTGCATCGGCAGTGTTGCCAACTAGTCAGTGATTTGAGTTTGGCACTATTGTTCACTTTGGCAATTAGTGCAATGATTTAAACATTTCTTTACATTTTTCTCTGACTGTTTTATGGAAATTGAAAAATGTTATTACTAGTCTTAATAAATGTGGGTCGTATACATTAGGTACAATTAAAACATAGGTGGAAATCAATTGTCCTGAAAGGGCTAAAAATTCTGTCTCAAACTGTGAAATCAATTGTGGAGAAAATAAAGATTATATATAAGAATGAGAATATACTGCAAAGTGTAATTCTGGACTTCAATCATAAGTATTCTTATTGCAAAATTATTATTATTATCATCATCACCATCATCATTATTATTTAGCAATAACTCATACATATCATGACATGGAATATTATCATACTTTTCTCATATTCCATTTATGTTTATAATTTTGACAATGTATTGTATATGAATGTGGACATTTCTTCAATATATTTCTTCTCACAATATTGAAAGTTAATACTATGTTTATTTTATTAAGGAAGAAAATGTGACTAATTTTTCTATAGTTAAACAGTGTCAGAATTAGATCCAGCTGATTCCTAAATTTTCATTTTTGGAAGTAGATAACCTGGGACAAAAAATCCTCAAACTATCATGCAATA